>JAMPIV010013687.1:0-180675 GCA_024509875.1 Oreohelix idahoensis | reverse complement strand
AATAAGTTTACATGATAAACTTTCTCCTTCCCCTTTTTGTCAATTTTATAGTTTGTTCTAGACACCTTCTCTAGAACCGTATATGGACCTTGCCAACCAATTTGTAATTTATTCTGGCTGCCGGGTAGTAGAAGAAGCACCTTCTCTCCCACAGCTAGTTCTCGGTCCTTTGCCTTCCTATTAAAATATGCTGCATGTTTCTTCCAGGCTTGTTTCAAATTATCATTTGCCAGTTTCCATCCAGCTTTCAGACGAGTGGTCAGTTCGTTCACGTATTGATAAGATGAGGTAACAGGTTCTTCCGCCTTCTCATCCGTCCAGGTCCTTAATAGTTACATCTGGATTTTTAATTTATCATACGTATTTTTCATGGAACCCGTTTGGTCCCGTCCATTAGAAGCGCCATAGTGAGGACTTTTCTTCCTAGAATCATCACTCACAAATCGACCACTACCAATTTTTCTCTTGGGTTTGTCTCCCCACTTGAGATTGCTTATGAGAGATCTTCGCTCTCTTTTCTGTTCTTCCAGTTTATATAAGTCTGACCGAGGGATTGTCATCTTATCCTGGGTAAAATTTCTTCTTTGTACTCTTCGCATAGTGGCCATGTTAATCCATTCAAGTGAAGACTGGGTGTGAAAAGGGGGGCTCCCATTGCACTTTGTCTCCTTGAGTATCATTAGTTTTCCTTCCAGGCCTAATTTTGCCCCGTGGCGTTTCTAGGTCCTGCACATATTTTCCCTTTGTGGGTGTTCCCTCATGAAATATGCCACATGCTTCTACAAAGTTTTCAATATCGACATTTACGTCGGGCCAATAGTATTTGCGAGCAACTTTTTGGCAGATGGTACCGACTTTTTCATGGTCCCCATCTTTTCCAACATGTAAGCTCCTTATTAAATTTGCCCTATATATCTTGGGAAGAACCAACTGTCCGTGACCAGTGGATCTAGTTCCTGTCTTCCTGTATAAGAGTTTGTTCTTCATAAAATATTCCCCCTTGCTCGGAGGTGTGTGGCATTTGGGCAATTTTTTAAAACATGGCTTGAGTGTCCTATCCTCAGCCTGCGCCTTTCTCATCTCCTCTGGATGAGCATTTATAGGTTCACCTTCTTCCTCCTTCTTCTGTGACCTGGTCTGCACTGTCGCCATGATCACAGGTTTCTCGGGATTCCCCAAGAAGACGTATCTACACCCCAATATCAGAGGGTAGATTGGTTCATCTATCACTGCTGCTCTGATTTCTCCTTCTAAGGTTCCTGTTGTCCATTAGGATTAACCTTTAATCTGTGAGTCCCCGACTTCATTGCAGCAATGTTTGAAGGTTTCCTTCTACAAAATTCGGTGTTATGGTTATCTTTCTTGCATCATTTACACCATCTTTTTCCTTGGTTAAACGGTTTCCTTTCTATATTTTTTTGGTCATTGAACTGTGAGTTTCTGTCGCGATAGTCATTTCTTGGCCGCTCAAAGTTTGTCCTACCTCTATTACCCTGTTCTCTATTGTCAAATTTATTAAATGGCTGTGGAGCTTTAAAATTATCTATGTGCTTCTTTTTAGCACCACTTACCTCTTCCTGGGCTGCCTGATACCTCTCAGCGACATTTAAAACCTCCCCCAACTTCTCTGCACCTTGTTCCATGAGAAATTTTCTCATGTCTGGAGCCATGGACTCTCTCAATTGTTCGATCATGATCATTTCTTTAAGATCTTGGGTCTTCCCCAGAGCAGTCCATTTCTCCAAATAGGTTTCCAGTCTAGCAGAGAATTGGTGGTATGTCTCCCCAGACAACAGTTTGGCATTTCTAAATTTCTTACGATAAAATTCACCATTCTTCTCGTACCTTAATAACAGAGCCTGCTTTAACATGTCATAATTGTCTTGGTCTTCCCTGTTCATTTTAGCGAAGACTTCATAAGAAGTACCTCTCAGTCCTTGTGATAACTTTAAACTCCACCTCTCTCTCTCTAACCCATATGTAGTAGCTAATAACTCAAAACGTCCTAGGTACCCCTCTATGTCATCGTCTTTCTCAACAAAATGGTCTAAATGAAACCCCATAGCTGAGGTTGAGGCTCCCAGACTAGGCGTAGCATCTGAGGCAAAAGGGCTGGCACCATTTTCAGGCGCCTGGCCTTGTAACTCCAGCTCCCTTAGTCGTAATTCATGCTCCCTTTGCAACCTTTTATCTTCTGCCTCCCTTTCGGCCTTTCTATCTGCTGCCTCCCTTTCGGCAGTCAATCTTTTTTCTTCTGTCTCCCTTTCGGCAGTCAATCTTTTTTCTTCTGCCTCCCTTTGCTGTCGTTTGTCTTCTGCCTCAATCTGCAGCCTCTTAATTTCTCTATCAGCCTCTAACCTCTTCTCTTCAGCCAACCTTTCAGACTCTAATTTTCTTTCAGCCTCTTTTTCTAATCTTCTTTCTTCCCGTTCAATATACTTATCACATTCAGCCGTTACGTATTGAATTAAAATCTGACCATCCATTCCCATCTCCTTTGCCGTCAGCACAGCAGCTGATCTAAATTTTGCCAGCTCCGCCATACTTTTTAAACAAATCTAGCAATAAGCAAAGTAAAATTTCCAACCCTAAAGTACTTATAATTACTCTAGACTAAAATAATTCTAATTAATTAATTAACTAACACTGGCTGTGAAGATTCACCAACTTCTAATTGCCCTTTTAATTTAAAGGGACACTTTTAATTTTAAGGGAATTTTACAATTTTGTTCCCCTAATTTTATTTCTCCCACCAGGAGATCCTTATATTACTGTTTATGCTAATTATCCCTGGACAAGACCCCAATATATGTAGTGGTTTTGATGGTATTGTATGATGGTGATATTACTAAGTGTGATGTATGAGGTCAGCTGTGAAGGCTCCTGAGATAAAATGTAGCTGTGAATTTTCAGAAGGCCTTTCTTGCTACCACTACGACCTCACACCTATCTTTTTTTTTTACTAATGAATGTGGCTACGTTAAAATCTAGGGTACTGAATGTAATGTGTTGTATTGACATATACAAACACACACACACACAGATATTAAATAATATAATATTATCAATAAAATTTAGAACACAATGAACTAAATTCAGCTGGTGAAATTTTAGAAAGTAAATCTTTTTTAAATTTATTTGTTCTGAACCAAGGTTTTATTTTGGCCAGAACATATGAAAGATTTTGAAATTTATGAGTGAATGGCATGAATAAATGGCATGATAAATAAAAGGTGTGTACGTATACAATTTTCACGATTTGTTAATATTTCTACAGTTCATAATTTTATTTTCCCTGGGAGAACGATGAATAGATGTGCTGTTGGGGTGGCTTCATCCCTCCCTGTCTATGCCTACCAAACATTGTCCATTAATGATGGAAGGAAATGGGATGTTTTAGTAGTAATTCACTTTGGGTGCTATGTCTATGAAGTTGGTGTAAATCCAGCAGACCAGCCTGCTTACGTAACTTTGAAAGAGTAGTTCTGGTGCTGGAATCTGGTGACCCCACCTCTCCGTGCTTGGGGGCAATATATCGGGTGGCCACACCTCTCCGTGCTTGGGGGCAATACAAGGCTGTTCTGCCGAGATGCGACACTGCACGGGTCCTCACTGTCAATTATTTACCCAGCATTTGACACCACCTTTTGGTGTCAACATAAAACTCACTGTTCTGAAATAAAGTATTGGTTTAGGTTCAGAACCTTACCTAAGGAGCCACTTCTACACGTAACAATTTACAATAACACCACTTAGACAGGGTCAGATCTCTCTGACCATACAACACATCTTACCAAGTTGGTTTCACATAGGATAAGTTCTCCCAGACTACATATTCCGAAATATGTTTATTAGCTTCCTGCCATAGAATAGGATAGGTGATATGTTCCACTGATCTCAACACTTGATCTGTCCTTCCTAACCCTTGCTGGAGTTTATATATATCTTGTTTGTCCCTAGACCCTGAACTAGGGCGGGGGGTCTAGAGCAAATCCTTACTTGTTGTAAGGCTAGATTTCGATATGGCAGTATCAAATCACTCGAAACATTAAACAATATTTAAAATATACAAAGAAATAATTTCAATCTTACCAGATTATGAATAAAGAACACAGAAATGCTAGCAAAACTCAGCTGAGCTGCTGGCTATAGTATGGCGTCCCTGAACTTATTTCAATTTACTTCATTGGAAATCACCACACTTAAAATTTACTGTGTCTATCACTGGACAACTATTGAGGAATGGCAAAAAAGCGCGTCTGAGCGCTGATAATATGATTGTCTGTGGCCAATCAATGCCTTGTGTTTTTTCAAATTCAAATTTCCTACACTAAAGTCATTTCAGTCATGCTTCAGTCAAGTATGGATTTTTATCTGTTAGTCCGTCCGTCTCTACTTGCGTTTTCACAAAAACGTACTTGGTTTTTGAACCAACCTATCCGTCCCCTCTACAAATTTTGTCTTTAAAGTTATTTTTAGCCACAGCTCCCACCAATGTCCCTCTCTTTCATTCTAACTAGATTTGAACACTTGAGTCTCAAGGTCGCGGTTTTTGTGCAAATTAGTGACATGTTTGATTCAATGCAGTCTTTCGCTGATGTGAACAACACAGTCTTTTGTCAATGTCTTCATTATTATCTATCCGTCTGTATAAATAAAAGCATATTATTTCACTGCTCAAAATGGGCCATCCGGCCAGCTAATTTTTATATTCCTAACATCATTATTAAGAAAAAGTTACTTTTCAAGGTTAGTTGTTTTTTTTTTCGAAATATTTTCTAGAATCTTCTGTGAAACGTGTGCCGCTGCATTCAAATAAAGGACAAAATATTGCAAAAGCGTCCAAAAAATGACTGTTGCGTATAATAACTATGGTCCCTTTTGTCGATTTCGTTACCTTGTGTCAACTTGGGGACGTGACTTTTCCTCCGTTTCCCCCCCCCCCCAATTGCATCTTTTTAGCCTTGCTAGTTTCACGCAATTTTTCAGTCATATTTTTTCCTTTTTGATCCGCCGTTCTCATCCCGTTCAAATGGTAACCGTTCTAGCAATTTAATTTCCATGGCAGATGATGACCCGCGGCGTGGGCGATCATGCCTTCTAGTAACTTACGCATTCTTTTTATCCCTACATTTTATCCTTTGGAGATATTTTTACGTTGTATCACTGTTAATTTTATGACAGCTGCCTTATTCTGCAACATTATCATTCTGTTAAGTAGTTGTTTTGGTCTCAAGTTCTTCGACTGTTCTTACTTTGTCTTTCCCCCGCACTATGGTATTTACTTTTGTGTCAGTGCTTTTTTTTTTTTCATTTATACTTTTCTGCCATTGCCTTTCTTGGTCTCTCATGTTTTTGTTGCTGTTATTGTTTTTTATTTCTCTCCAAATTTTGCTTTCACGGTCTTTAATCGATGTCACTATTATGGTTTTTGTCGTCGTTCTGTTTTATGACTTTATTTCAATCAGCCTTTGTTTAATTTCATTATTATTTGTCTTTTTTCTTTAAAAAAAAAAATGTTAAAAGTCTCCGGAACGTTGAGTCTATTTGTCCATTACCTGTACATTTTTGTAACGTAGCAGTCACGCCATGATATCTCAAACGGAAGTGATCTCTAGATGCTAAATAATTAGGGCAGTAGCTTTTGTTGTATCGGTTTCAGTTGGAGAGCATGGATTGGAAAGGACTTGAGTTATCCTAGAGGACTTCTTAAAGTGTTCTTTTTTCAGATAAGTGTTCAGTGCCGTAGCAAGCTAGCCGAAATGAGATAGTGCAGAAAAAGCCTGCTTTCACCACGTCTGCCTGAGGGGGAAGCTTTGTATCTGTACATGCTGAGACACGTTCTTTGCGTTTTCTAATCACAGGGAATCTCAGAGGTTAATGTTTGTTGCGGACAATTGATGCATTGTTGTATTATTGTATCAGTATGCTAGCAGCAGTCAAGCGCTGTAATTGTCTAAGAATATGAATATTGTGAAATAATAATGGTAGTGGTGTAATAACTGCTAGATCAAAGACAAGTAAAAATAATGTTAGTGGTAATAACTGGTAGATCAAAGACAAGTAATAATAATCCTGGCCCATGTAGTTCCCGGGGGTCTCCGGACATACAGCGAAAGAATAGAATTACGACTCCCTCAGGCATGTCGTACTAGGCTACTAATTTGAGTGTGTACATGGGGCTGGCAACCTTATGTAAAACAAAATGCTACAACAATTACTGCTACAAGAGCGTGTGAATGCCATGTCCAGGCTTCCTACAGGGGGGAGGGGCAGCTGCAGTGAGGAGCTGCATGTTCCATAGGGAGTGACAAGGAAAACGACGAATAATAAATCATCATCTTTATCATCAGCATCATTATCAACTCGATTACCTTATTCGCCGCCACCAACACCACCATAACTTCATTATTTCCACCGTGATCTTGTGGAGCTGAATAAGGTGAAGCAGCACAAAGTGATAAGCACCAGAGTAAAATTCATGCCATTTTAGTCAGTCGTGTTAGTGCAGGTTCTTGATGAATCCATTAAATTTGCTATTTTAGTGGGTTTCAAATCAGAACAAGATTGGCCACACAGAAAGAAAAATTCTAGAACTAGCATGGATCGAATTACCCTATCGAAATAATTGAAAGACAATAAAATTGTTGTTATAGCAAATATTTTCTCTGCAATAATTTATCAGGTTTTATGGTAATTTTTCAGACTTAAACCGTGGTGTATTTGGGAGCCGCGCTGGTGTAATGGCTTCGGCGTTGTACTGGCGACCAGGTGTTCATGGTTCAAACCCGGGCGTCGGCGTTTGAAGAAATGTTTACGGCCGGAAATTTGACTGAATAACCTGAACGGCTCCTGTGATAAACCCTCTGTGGATGGGAAGGAGCGAAGCTCCTGACCGGGTTGGAAGGAAAGTCCTCAGGTTCCCCAGCCTCGCAATGACATGTCATTGGGCCGAAGGGCTGAAAGCCCAAGTGCCGCTGGTTACGGGGAAAAAAAAAAAAAAAAAAAAAACCGTGGTGTATAAAAGTTGTATTATGGTTAAAGAGGTGCTGGAGAAGGATAGCTAACATAAGATAAAAATAAGATTGCTTACAACTTTTTCCTTCTCTGCTTTGATGTTAAAATCTCCAAGGATTGTAGTAACTTCCTGATGATTTGATGTCAGGCACTGCCATTTCTGTATCGCTATAACATGTTTGTATGTCTTCTTCTGGGCTATTAGATACTTGTGTGTAAAACTCATATGATATTTATATGTAGGTTTTCAAACAGTTAGACTAATACACCTATGTCTCTGATATATTCCCAAATCCTTTGACCAGTCTTGAATATTCTTCATCAATGATTACTACTGTTTAAAAAAAAAATGTAGATAACCACCTGAGAATATTATTTTATATTTACCTGAGTGCTTCATGTCTGCACCTGTCCGTCTCTTTTAATTTATGTAAACCGATTCTCACCGTTTCTCTGTTTACATTTTCTGGTACTGTATTCAATATGGCTAGTCTAAAATTGTTTTTCCAACGTTAGCTGGGTTACTAATCTTGTCCCGCTACGTATATTTCCCCAGTGTACGTATTTTCCTATAGTGAGCACTGTTCAGGTTTCCTACCTGTTTTCATTATTTGCCTAAAATATTGTATCACATTGTTGTACCCCAGTGCTCTTGTTCATAATCATTACCCTGTAGCTCCACATGGAACATATGCCTTCAATCTGTTTACGTGAAGCTTCTCTTTCTGGTGCCTTCCTTTCATGTTCTTTCCCTGTTTTCTTTGTCATTGAGTTCCCTTCTCCATAAGTTTCTAGGACACGCTCCATTTCTATTACCATGGAGATTCTAGAACATCGGCTGGCATGTCATGCTGCCAGCAGACTCCTTCAGTGAGTGCACTATCAAAAGCCTATATCTCTCCGTCACCTCTTGTTCCTCTGACTCCTTTTCATCAGTTCCACTTTGTTGACCCTGTCATTAAAAAAAAAATGTAACGATACTGCCGTAAGGGATTGAAGTGTTCGAGACTTCACTTTACTAGGTCCAGCTTTATAAGGTTGGTGATCACTTCCCTTCCTCGCTGCCTTTGTCTTCCCGAACTCATGAGTCGAGTCAGGCTACCATTTGCCGATGAGTAGACTAGAGCTAATTGCACGCAAGCAACCCATTAATGAAGTCTGTAGATCCTCACTTGCCGTTTTTATTTATTCTCAATGCCAAAGAGGCATGCAGCGGGGACTGCTGTGACATTCTTATTTTCTGCTATGCTTTATTTGTTCTGATTGCCAGGTTTTTCCTAGTGCATATGAAGCTCTACATGCCTTCTGTATTAGTACTTTAATGCCACTGCCTGTTCTGTCAGCTTTGTTTATAATGACGTCAAGATATATGTATTAAAAGAGTCCACTGTAAACCTGACTCAGCTCTTGCGTTAGGGAAAGCGAAGGCAGCGGGGAAGGAAACTGGCCATCACAAATCATAAAAAAAGGTTGAACCTAATGTTGTGAAGCCTTTAACACTTCACTCCCCTATTGCAATATCTGCTAAGGGACTACCTTTTTTAGTTTATTGTGACAGATTATGAGAATAGCTTTCATCTATCTACTTCTTTATCTACACTTTTCTTTTACCTAACTTTCACCTACGCCTGTTGGTTAACATAAAACCATCCTATACTAAGAGATCTTGTATAAGTTTTACTGTGTTACAGTGGATAGCAGAACAAATAATAATTTCTAGCTAAACTCTTCCAGCTATAATATAAATTTAATTAACTGCTAGTAACCAGTCAGGAAATACTTTAACCAACAAGTAAATGCACTGATTCATCATGACTATTGACGAAATATGTATTTATTTCTAATTCATGATGACGGATTTTTTTTTAAAAATGACTATAATTTATTTCACGGGAGTTTTTAAACGATAAGACAACTCTAAGCTTGTAGTTTACAATTTAAAGTTAAATAAACAAAGTGGATAAATATATTCTATGTTACGCCGGGTAAGGATAGGATTGTGTATACTATATATTGGTTAAGTATTTTGTATGTTTTTCTCTTTACACAGTATTGGGTCAAACCCTAAACCTTACCAGCAGCTTCCATATGAATCTGAGTATAATCTTACAAAAGAACATTCTGATATAAATATCGGGTTTTCAAGGTGACCTGTCTGGCCTAGTGGTTTACACCCAGAAAGAGACAGAGTACCAACCCAAAGAATATTAAGAATACATTGTAACTGGATTCATAGATATCCAGATTTCTTTTCACAAGTTCAAATACATTCAGCCAGTTGAAGTGACATAATCAAACATTGAAATTAACTGAATAACGACCACTGTGTTGTGAAGACGATCAATCCTGAACAGATGTTGGAGTCCGTTTATGGTAATGGTATTGATTTTATCACGCGAATGGTTGAATACGAACAAAATGTCAATAAACTTCTTCAAACGAACATTCCAACAGGTATCGTTGCATTGGGTGAACTGGGTAAGTATTGGCAGCACACAAGTCGGTGTTTACTGTACATGTATTTTATTGACGTGACACCAACGAAGTGGAACAAGACAATCATAGTTACAGATGTGAAGATCATACGTTAAAATGTTAATATCACTGTTAAAAGTTGTTGTAGATTCTCTAACAGTTAAGTTCTCTTATTCCAGTGACTAAGGATCACTTCCATTTCATATAACAGACATGGTAATTAACGTCCATTGACCTTCTCCCAAGGACGTTTATTAAGGCAAACGGATTCATTCTCACGGAGCAACAATTTATATCATACTTGTAAGCATCCCAGACTTTGTTGTAAAATTCTTGGATAGCATATCCAATCCAAACAAAAGGCAGATATAACAATACAACCAAGTTAGTGTTTCATCTTGGCTAACCTCTCGGTATCCATACCACGACTTTGGCATAGGTAAAACGGCATATTAAACATGTGAAGCATATATCTATATTCATAAACTTGATTCCACATATGGATTCTCCCTCTACAAAAGATTCCAAAGGCTATCGACTCCGTGTGTCCAATTCTAGGAATGTCATCTCCGATGAATTCCCGCTAGACCATTAATAGGAGCGGCCTGATACTTTAATTTACATAATTAAACTTGCCATACGAAATGGGGCGACACTTACTTCAGACATCCACTATTGGCTTCGCCATGAAGACCAATAGATACGAATACAACTGCTGGCTTCTTCAAATCTGCCAGGAATCAAATAATAACACTGCGGACATAAAATGTCGTCCGAGCTGCCCCTATCATGACGTCACAATATACTCAACTAGGTTACACGTGCGTCCAAAGCAACTCACACAGCATTGTGCACGTCAGTGCGTGAATCAATCGAACGCACAAACAATATAACTACATAAAACTGGTGCGTACATTTGGCAGGACCGAAGACTACCCCCTTAGGTAATAAATGTACGTAACAGCTCCCTTATTACCTCCCCTTAAAAAAATTAATCCCATTAATTTTTTTTTCGAACTAATTACTCGAGAGAGGTGAGTCAAAACTACAACAAGATTTATGACATGCATAAAATTATATCATATTAAGAAAAGAATATTGACTTGAAATTAATAGAACTAAATGACAGTATGCATTAAAGCACACATCCACCATCGACCTACTTTGGAACGATGTGGTAATATTCGAAGTAAAAAGAAGTTGAAAAAATGAAAATGAAAATGAAAAATCAACAAAAAAGATGATAATAAAATTCAACTAAGTTTTCAACAAAATTTGAAACATATGATTTCAAAAAAATGAAAATGAACAGCAACACTGATGATAATCAATGATAAAAGAATCAGTGAAACAGAAAATTTTGAAATACAATGTGCAAAAATGAAGCAATGTAAAATTAAACACTTTAAGAAGCAACGCACTTACTGATATCTAGCACTAGTAAGTTTGACTAGTTATCTAAAAGTAAAATATCATGTAGTGGGATACGTGATTACACGTATTGCGAGACACTAATAACGTTAGTAGATGTGTGATTTATAAACAATCAATTTGATTAAATTGAATTAATCTAATTCTAGTACTTAATTACACATAAGTAAATAACTAGTAATTTATTCTAAGTAATTCTAATTTCAGTCATTGTGAATATTCGTTCAGAACTATTTAGAGTCAACAAGAATAGGTTCCTAATGTTCCATGCACGAAATAAGTTAACGAACACGATATGTAGTGTAATATGTTCCATAACACTAATGAATGTCTATTTGTCGTTTTTACCAATGTTTCCATACTAAAAAAAATGTTACTTTAATATCACTGTTCCCGTTCTAATAAAACGTTACTTCACAAGAAATAATGTTATAATCCATACGTAAGTATATTCTGAAAGTTATATCCATACGAATACTGTAAAGCTACACATAGTATTCACAGATGTACAATTAACGACACTGTACAAAGTTATTCATGTTTCGGTGAGGACGTGTCTCGATCCAAAAGTAGTTTAGTTTCACCAAGTTCACTAGGGCATCTTGAAAGACAGTCTGCAAATACATTCTGCACTCCAGGAATAGCACGTATCTCAAAGTGGAATGGCTGGAGAGCTATAGCGTAACGCGCTGACTTTGATGACTTAACGTTTCCAGTATTCAATGCCGTAAGAGCTTTCTGGTCAGACTCCACCACAAAGTGTGAGCCGAGCAGGTAACGTTCCAGTTTTGTGATTGACCATACAAGAGCAAGGAGCTCTTTATCGAGAACGGAGTACTTCATTTCACTCGTCGTAAGCTTTCTGGATACGTACATAACAGGAAATAAGGTACCTCCGTATTCTTGCATCAAAACTGCCGCGATAGCGTAGGAAGAAGCATCACTGCGAAGAACAAAGGTGAGATCTTTGTTAGGCAACCTTAAAAAAAGGCTTATTTGAAAAAAATTGTTTTATATAGTCTAACGCCGTTTGGTGATCCTGCGACCACTTTATTACATTAGGTGTGCCTTTCTTCAGTAACGAAGAAAGAGGTGCAGTTATAGTAGACAAATGAGGGATGAATTTAGAATAGAACTGTATTAGTCCTAAGAGTGACCTCACTTGTTTTTTTTTGTCTTAGGTGCTGAGATGTTTAAAATTTTAGAGACGTTACTGTCTTCTGTATATATTAAACCGCGACCTATACGGTGACCAAGAAATGAGATGACATGAAAACCGACAAAAGCCTTTGAAGGTTTTGCTGTTAAGTTGTAATCCCGTAAGGTAGAAAGTAAAGATTTTAAACCCTGAATATGTTCATCCCAAGAGTCACTGAAAAGACAGATGTCATCTATATAAGTAATGACATCGGGACGATGAGACAATATGCGGCGCATCATGCGTACAAAGGTAGCTGGCGCATTCATAAACCCGAAAGGCATAAAATTCCATTGAAAAAGTTCATGAGAACTAGAAAAAGAACAAATGACTATTACAAGAAAGAAATGATGACTGCATAGGCTGAGTCATCAAAGAATGTGATATCAAAATTCAATATAGTAGGTTACTATCTGCGTGACGCAGAATCAGGTACTAATCGTAACCTGAGGGAATGGTGGTGAAAATACACACCATTGTCTCGCTCGATAGCCATGCGAGCATCTCTATTGGTCCTAAAAGTTACCACGGCGTCACCATACCTGTTAGTGATATGAGGTAACAGACGCACGAACCTAACGTCCGCCGTGTGGTTGAGAAAATCTCCTAGTGCCTGCCAAGTAGTTCGTTGTGGCAGATTTTGCACAAGGATGGTGCGAGAAGATGCACCTCTACCAATATAAGTGGTACCATTATCACAAGAGTGGGAGTAAGGTTGATGAGTAACCTTAGTCCTTTGAGGTAAATTACAATATTTATTATTTCTACATGTAGAATTATTGTTCTTAAATGTACCATACCCCTGTAATTGAGTATTATTACTTATGCCAGACAAAGGTGTAGGTGTACGGCATGTCGTAGACACCTGCTTGCTAGGCAAAGTTAAAACCTTATTGACAACCTTATTGGTTTTAGTTTTCTCACCTGAGTTACAACTATTATTTTTATTAGGAACATCCTTTCCTTTTTTTACAAACTTAACCTTTTTCTTACGATCAGTTGACTGCTGATCAATTCGAGGGAAGGTATATGACTTACTAGTCTTTACAGGTTGCGTTAAAACCTTAATATCATTCTTAAGAATGGAAGCATGTCGTAAAGGTTGTAATCCATTAGCCACAGTGGCGTAATGAACCATGGAATCATTTTCACTACTAGATTCCGATACATTAGCATTACCCAATATGTTAATAGCATGTGCATGTGACACAACTCTAGGTATAGAGTTAAATGCATAGGCATCCTGTATATGCTGCTTTTCCCATTCAGCAATTTGCTGTGGGGTACATTCCTTTATATCATGTATGCGACCAAGTATTACATCACAGATTGGGTTTGGAAGAAGACATGCTTGGATCTGTCCTGAAAAAAATGGAGTATGAAGTGTTATAATGGCTGTGGGGAATGTTTCCACAGTTCCGCCAAACGTGACACATTTCACAACCCTGCCCGTCGCACAACTAGGGTCGATCAGCGAAGTCCGGACGCCAACAGTACTGGAGCCTGAATCGAATAAAAGAGAGCATGGAATGCCATTTAAAAAACCCTTATTTAATTTAAGGCTTCCTGTTCCATAGTCAGTAGCTGACGTGGCCGTACAAGCCGCTGGTAGGCTTGGTATACTTTGCCCGCGTCGCAGCGTCGTGATCGCCTTGGGCTGGAATGGGGTATTACTCTCATCACAAGACTTGACCTGTTTGAAATCCAGAGAACATGACATAGCACTATGTGCATTAACATTATTATCCTGTTCCTTGTTTGAATGTGTATCACTCAAAGCAACATTAGAGTGTTGTCGTGGCTGGTTCGAAGATCTATATCTTCGTAGCGATCGATTTTGGTTATTATCCCCAAAATTGCTAGTATTTGCATTTTTGTTTACGTTAAAATCACGGTTAGTATGACCATTACCATTGTGCCATTGACCATACTGTCTATTTTGATAACCTTGTCTGTTTTTGAAAGATTGTGATTTAAATTTCCCATTATGATAATAATTATTGCTTTGATTATTTCCAAAATTATTCTGATGAAAATCTCGTGATCTGTGAGATTGGCTAGAAGATACATTATACTGAGAAGTTTGACAACATTGTTTCCCTTTAAAAGAATGGCAATTCTTGTTATTTCCCTTTCTGACTTTTCTATCTCTAAGATTCATTATCAATTTTTTTTGTTTTTCCGCTTCTATTTTCTGTTGAATTTTATTATCTTCAGATTCTAGTTTCAAATCTACATAATCTGACATCAACTTCTCATAATTCCTTTTGACTTGTTCTAGCTCTCTAGCAATCCCATTCATAATATTTAAATCTTTAACTTCGAGTTCTGCAGCAGCAGTTTGAGTTAGATGTTCAACATCGATAGTGTGTTTCCTGACATGTTCTTTATTAATGGCCTTTTCTTTTTCAAGTGCCTCAATGGCATTTTGATGGCTAATCGTAAGTTCCTCAACCCTTAATTTCAAAAGAGGAATCTCAGATGTCAGTTCTTGAATCTGAGCCAAATGAGCATGACAGTCTGTCTTTATAGTCACATTTAACTTATCAAATTCTCCAATGACCTTATTCTGCTTGTCAAGTAATATTTTAACTGAGCGTACTTCATTCTCTGACTCATTTTTCTCCATGAGTAATTTTTCAATATTTATCTGTTTTTTCCTGAGACACTTTCTCCTGTTGACATAGAAGATTCCTGAGTTCTTGATTTGCCAAGGTAAGATCTGCTACCTTCTTATCCAAAACTTTCATGTTTTGTTCCATCGTTTTTTCCATATTACACTTTTCTCTCAAAAGAGTTACCTCAGATGTCAGGCTCTGAATTTGAGCCACGTGTGTATTGCAATCTATCTGCAGAGTAGTATTAATAGCAGTAGGTATTTTTTCATCGTCACTATCTTCTTCGAAAAAATATGTTCATTAAGGAGGTCACCTCATTATCTAACTCTCTTTTCTGGTTAAAAGAAGAGTCATGAAATTTCTTATTATCCTCTATCAACACCGTCATTTTATTCTTCATCTCAGCATTTTCAAAATCCATAGCCAACAACTTCTTCTCATATTCCCCTTTTTGTTGTAGCAGCTCATTCGTAAGGGCAATCTCCCTACCCTTGTGCTTCGTTATGGTTTTCTTCAACTCATCCACCTCAATAACACTACTGTCTTGAGTAGTTATTTTTCCTTCATCATAAAAAATGGTGGATAATAATTTAGCAAGTCTCACTGCTTTCTCTTGTGAAAAGCCATATTTGCACCTAAGAAAAGCAAAATTCTTGAGATCCTGGGTAATTTGAAGTAAGAAATGTTCAATGGCATATTCCTCACAACTTGAACCCCATTTACCTATTCTATCTCCCTTCCGGAGAAAATGATCCAAAATATCCATTATGTCTAATAATGTTTTTCTCACTCCAATAAGTGTTACTCAGTTAATATCCAATTAATTTACACTCTAATCAAAGGTACACGTTCCTGTCCAAGAACGGTAATCAATTTATATAATGTTATCATATAATTATTAAATATGTTATTAATCAATAAATTTATGTAATCAAATGTCATGAAATGAACAACGAGAAAAACAATAGAAACATAACCGACAAGACATGATAAAATGGACGGGTGAACACAATCGTAGAAATCAAAAAAAAATAAAATGTATAACTAAAATAGAATATCGTAAAAATATACGACGATAACTACGATCAGATAGTTAACAAGACAATAGACAACACAGTGTAAAAACAATGGTTTTGTAAAAAACTAAACGACAGGAAAGGTGAGATGGACAATAATCACAAACAAAATACATCATGAAAATAAGGTACGATTAAAAAGAACTATGAGAACAACAAGTAAAACTTGACGAAACAGCTAGAACAGATAGGTGTTACAGACCACCAAACACAGTGGACCTAGAATCCTTCTACGCTCACGCGTAGGAACATTCCACTGCGGGAAGTCTGCAAAATAATGTCCTACAGAACGTCTGACGAAGAGCCCGAATTGACTTCGAGATGGATCTCGTTCGTCAGATCTACCTCCCAACCTCCCGCAAAGAATACACAACACATAACAAATAATATAGAAAATATAGATATGAACATTAAAGGCACAGCTAAATGTAATAAAGTGTATAACGACAACACGCTATACTCATCTCGCGTGCCGGAAAGAACAACCAATGTGCCTCGTCCCCGTGTATGTACTGGAGGAATAAAATACTTCGTTCTGCTTTTTCAACACAAGCTCGCACGTAATGAGGAATAGGTGATCCCAAGTGTAGTTAGTCACCGTACAACTGGACATGGAGGTTGATTGATGACCTTGAGGTAACGGTTAGTTGATTCTGATTCATTTTTACAATGTTCCAAATTTAAGATGATTTCACCTTGAAAGAACAAATCCCATCTTCAAACGATTCCTTGGCTTGCGTTCGTTCCTTTGAAATAATTATTTTCAAACCACGCTGGCACACCATTTTCTGTTGGAGTCCGTTTATGGTAATGGTATTGATTTTATCACGCGAATGGTTGAATACGAACAAAATGTCAATAAACTTCTTCAAACGAACATTCCAACAGGTATCGTTGCATTGGGTGAACTGGGTAAGTATTGGCAGCACACAAGTCGGTGTTTACTGTACATGTATTTTATTGACGTGACACCAACGAAGTGGAACAAGACAATCATAGTTACAGATGTGAAGATCATACGTTAAAATGTTAATATCACTGTTAAAAGTTGTTGTAGATTCTCTAACAGTTAAGTTCTCTTATTCCAGTGACTAAGGATCACTTCCATTTTCATATAACAGACATGGTAATTAACGTCCATTGACCTTCTCCCAAGGACGTTTATTAAGGCAAACGGATTCATTCTCACGGAGCAACAATTTATATCATACTTGTAAGCATCCCAGACTTTGTTGTAAAATTCTTGGATAGCATATCCAATCCAAACAAAAGGCAGATATAACAATACAACCAAGTTAGTGTTTCATCTTGGCTAACCTCTCGGTATCCATACCACGACTTTGGCATAGGTAAAACGGCATATTAAACATGTGAAGCATATATCTATATTCATAAACTTGATTCCACATATGGATTCTCCCTCTACAAAAGATTCCAAAGGCTATCGACTCCGTGTGTCCAATTCTAGGAATGTCATCTCCGATGAATTCCCGCTAGACCATTAATAGGAGCGGCCTGATACTTTAATTTACATAATTAAACTTGCCATACGAAATGGGGCGACACTTACTTCAGACATCCACTATTGGCTTCGCCATGAAGACCAATAGATACGAATACAACTGCTGGCTTCTTCAAATCTGCCAGGAATCAAATAATAACACTGCGGACATAAAATGTCGTCCGAGCTGCCCCTATCATGACGTCACAATATACTCAACTAGGTTACACGTGCGTCCAAAGCAACTCACACAGCATTGTGCACGTCAGTGCGTGAATCAATCGAACGCACAAACAATATAACTACATAAAACTGGTGCGTACATTTGGCAGGACCGAAGACTACCCCCTTAGGTAATAAATGTACGTAACAACAGATTTATTTACCTGACACTCGATTTAACGATTGAAGATTCCAAACTACTGTACACTGTGAACATTAGATCTCTTAATTATTTTACTACCTGGAGAAAAATTGAAGTGACATAATCAGCATCCTACTAACAGTCGCGAATCAAGCGTTTCCCATCATTTGAATTAATTAGTCTTTGGAGAAACTGGGGCTTGATTCGCCAATAACCAAACCTTGGATGGGCTGTGTGTACCTTAACGATTGTTCCAGATGTTGTGAAAGCACCTATTAGGTAAGAGTGACTGGTTGTGATCACAGGTTTGTCAGAGCGAGAGAAAACAGGGATGAATAATTCTTTCATTTTATAACCCATGTACTAACTTTGTATTCTTTATGCAAGTTTTTGCTAATGTTGTCCCTTTCAGAATAGATTAACGTATAAACTGTTCTTTATTGTAGAGGGAAATCCTAGACCATAGCGTAAAAACCTTTGACTCTTTGGGGGTTAATAACTTCTCTTCTAACGGGATCTTGTCTCAACAGAGGGAGGGAGGATTACACCTATGAGTCTATTTTCTTTATTAATTCATTAACCTGTATTTTATTGTATTTGATTTGATATTCAATATATGGCTGTTGTGAAGTTCTTTATGATAAATAAAATTTACATAAACTTTATTTACGTGTGTTGGTCAGCTTGTCCCAAAAGACTCCTATTCCATTGATATAGTTTTCACGTCTGTGCGTCTAATTGTCGTCACGTATATGTGTGTGTGTAGATGTAAGTGGTTGAATATATCAATATATCTTTATAGGAAGGTTGTCTGATCTAAGAATCTCAGTCGTAACCGATAGGCTGGATAGATTATATCTCAAATCCAGGGACAGACTTTACCTTTCACTACTTCACATCGTGAAAATCTATTTCTTTACCTTATCTCCCACTGAGATATCACCTGTTCTAGTTCTATTTAGACGGGACCATAATTGATCTTAAATTCCTATCGAAAAATCTACATTTATCTTTCTTGTAAGAGTGATTCTCCAAGTGCAATCTGACACTTATTCTCATAATTTTTTTCTCCTGTGTGTATATTTTTTGTTTGCTATTTTATTTTTTAAAGAAGCAGTGTTTATTAAAATGGTTTTTTTTTTTCCATTCATATGTATTTCCAGAGCTCTATTCCTGACATTGTGAAGTGTCGATATTGAGATTCAAAATTACATTTTATAGTACAAGGGGATTCCTTGTATACTTAAATTAAAGCTCGCAATATCAGCTTATTACATTTCTATTCGAACTATTGTATCGGTTGCTTTTCAGAAATTAGTGCTTTTCACAAATCAGTGCTTTTCACAAATCAGTGCTTTTCACAAATCAGTGCTTTTCACAAATCTGCTTTTCAGAAAGCAGGGGCAAGAAATGAAGTAGATTGAGCCTTCATGAATACCGCCAGAACAACAAAATTGTCAGTACCCGGACAATGAAGAAGAAAGGAACGAGGACACGGAAAGAGATAGCTTTGTTGAAGCATGTAGGAACAGTGACCGGTTTGAATCGAATGTGAAAAAGACCCTGAACTTTTTAAAGAAGTTAGCGAACACGATCCTCGGCTAGTGGAAGCGCGATCATTCAGGGGGGGATAAAGCGGAATTCTTCTGAATGTTCTTACTCGTTAAAATTGATTTACGGGTCTGCTTATTCCGGCGAGGAAAATTGATTAGAGCAAGAAGGGGATTAGATCGTAGAGAAATATATGATGATTCCTTGTGCAATCTTGGAAAACACTATGTTGTTGAGCAGCGTTTCTCAAATTGTGTTCCTCAGAACACTGAGTTCCGCGAGCTCTTGAAAGGTGTACCGTGAAGAAAAAGTGTAGAACAGGTTGCTAACAACTTATTTTCAAACATTCTTTTTTTAAATGGATACGAAATCCATTTGCTGTGGCAGCCAAACTAGCATGCTTATCAGCTCATCATAATGAGAGTTTGATTGATTTGACTTAAGACTTCGGAATAAAACAAAGATTTAATGAACTTTCCCTAAATAATTTTTGGAGCAGTGTGTTACATGACTGCCCCAACATTGCAAACCGGGCAATTCGAGTGCTTCTTCCATCTGCCACTACATACCTATGTGAAACGGGATTTTCTTATTATGCAGCTACGAAGACAAAATATAGGAACAAGACTTGACGCTGCCCCAGACATAAGAATTCAACTTTCAAACATTGTGCCACATATTAAGCGAATATGTGATGGTAAAAAACAAAAGAATTCTTCTCATTGATGTAAAATGTACAATTACGTGTGAAATTACGCGTGAATGAATATTCATTAGGTGTCTCGCTTATTTCCATAACAGCTTTGTTATCTTTTGTGCGAATCTGTAAGTCTCTCTCTCTTTCTCTCTCCTTCCCCTCCCCCACCCCTCCCTCCCCCTGTCCCCACCCCCCCCTCCCCCCCCCCCCCCCCCCCCCCCCCCCCCCCCCCCGAATGATTGTATACTTTACTTTTATTAGTAATAAAAAACAAACGTGATTAAACTACTGATTGTTCTAATTATATAAAAAATAAACGTGATTAAACTACTGATTTTTCTAATTATTATTATTTTACCTGTATTAATTACTTTGTTTACTTACACAGCTTAAAGTTAATAATTTGTAAAATATAATATAAACTTATAAAATGCTACCTTAAGCCCAATTTTTAGGATCACTGTTCCGTAAATTCATATCAAATGAATAAGTGTTCGGTGAATAAAAATAGTTTGAGAAACGCTGTTGCAGAGAAATGACATGGAGAAATAGTGAGATTGCCTTCTTCATGTATCATTCCAGATGACCTAGGTGATTGCGTCTCTTCACAACATCCTGTCCCTCGTGATGTCTTATTTGTTAGTTCTGTTGTTTCTTCTTTCCATGCCACGATGGCAGACTGTCGATTATCTTCTCTCTCTATCCTTCTATGTATCTCTTTCTTTCCATATGTCTTTGTCACAATGTATTCCAGCTGTCCTCTTCTCATAACATTTAAAACTGTCCATTACCTTCTCGGTCGTCCTCTGTATCTCTTTCCTTCAGATTTTCATGTCATAATATATTTCAGCTTTCCTCTTCTCATGTCTAAAGAAACTGTAAAGCATCGGGATATTTCTTTAGAGTATTGTTTGTGTCCTTCTGTAACAATCAACAAAATTGTGAGTGCGGAGGCTTTATGAATTCTCGACCTATCAATGAGTTATTTTTTTTTAAAGAGGGATTTTCTTGTCTAGACATTAAAGTATTCTTATGGGTTCGCCTGGTAGTATTGCGTCTTATCAGGTCAGTTTAATCATATTTTTTTTTTTCATCATTCCTGTCATTGATTTAAGAGTACTGCACAGGCAAGGCTGTTTTGAATGTTAGCCGCAGAAACTTTTTGTTAACTGTGCATTTCTTGGACTAACTTCATTTATAACTTCATGTTTTATGTACCCCAAGCTTAATTGAATATATCTTCTCAATATAGTGTGTTTTCGTTATAAACATTTTCAAATTCTTGAACCTTCTTCGTTTTTCATGTTCCGATCCATCCATCCATCATCTTATCTTTCTCTCTCTCTGCGTGCCTACAAGTCTGTCTGTTATGTCTGTCTGTTTTGTCTCTGTCTGTTATGTCTGTCTGTTATGTTTGTCTGTCTGCTATGTCTGCCTGTCTTGTCTCTGTCTGTTTTATCTCTGTTCTGTCTGTCTGTTATGTGTCTGTTTTGTCTCTGTTAGGTCTGCCTGTTATGTCTGTCTGGTTTGTCTGCCTGTCATGTCTTTCTGTCTGGTTTGTCTGTCTGTCTGGTCTGTCTGTTATGTCTGTCCGTTCTGTTATGTCTGTCTGTCTGTTATGTATGTCTGTGTTTTGTCTGTCTGTTATGCCTGTCTGTCTGTTATGTCCATCTGTTATGTCTGTTATGTCTGTCTGTCTGTTATGTCTGTCTGTCTGTTATGTCTGTCTGTTATGTCCATCCGTCTCTTCCTCTCTCTCTCTCTCTCTCTCTCTCTCTCTCTCTCTCTCTCTCTCTCTCTCTCTCTCTCTCTCTATCTATCTTTTTGTGTTTGCGTTTATGTGTAGTCTTGTGTCTGCCTTGTCTCATCTTTCCCAACGGTTTATTGCCTTCAGAGTTTGAACCAGGCAATATAATTATGTTAATGCGGAATGGTGCATACAGTCTCGTAAAAAAAATTTACGGTCTACGTGGACAGTGCTACATTTGAACCCTCGCAGTAGCACGTGCCCTAGCGATCGAAGACTCACGCGTGAATAAATATTCATTAGGCGTCTCGCTTATTTCCATAATAGTTTTGTGTTATCGTTTGTGCGAATCTGTAAGTAACACCCCCCCCCCCCTCTCCCCCCGTAAGAATGATTGTACAAACGTGATAAACAACATGAGTGTGAATCACACATAACTTCTTACAAGCCATGTTAACAACATGAATGTGAATCACACATAACTTCTTACTGACCGTGTTAATAACTTGAATGTGAATCACACACAAATTCTCGCCGGCCACGTTAACAACAGGGATACGGTTAACATATAGCGTTGTTACAGCTCTCATTATACAACAGTATGGTATTCCATCTTATTGCCACTTAACACATTAACGTAGACATAGAAGCTACCATGACATCTAATTCATAAATGTGAATTACACAGATCTTCTCACAAGCCATGTTAATATCGTGAATGTTGGTTAACTTCTAGCGTGTTACAGCTCTCATTAATCAGTGTGGCGTGGCATCTTACGGATCACTTAATACAATAATCTGAACGGCTTACAGGCCACTTAGCGCAAGCATATCGATGACAGCAATAAAGAAGCCGTAAAAGAAACCTATGAATTACAAGAGCCGTAATGAGTGAGATCAAAGTCAAACAGATAAAATATTTTGGTCATAAAAAAGACGTAACGCCGCCACGAAAACTATGATGGAAGGAAGAGTTGAAGGCAGATGTGCAAGAGGATGACAGCGCTGTAAGTAGGAAGGTAACACCAAAAGATGGGACAGGAAAGAGTCTATTAGAGTGCACCGTCAAAACAAGAGACAAAAGCCGTTGGAGATCTATTGCAGTCGACCATCGATGTGAAGTTGGCAGCTGATATGATCTGTAGATCACGCATGGCTTGTCGCCGGCCACTTTGTATGTATGAGTGTGAATAACACACAACATTTTGGATACCAACTATTACATAAAGGCCGATAACACATATCATCTTAAAGCATGCATGTGGGAGCCGCGCTGGTGTAATGGCTTCGGGGTTGTACTGGCGACCAGGTGTTCATGGTTCAAACCCGGGCGTCGGCGTTTGAAGAAATGTTTACGGCCGGAAATTTGACTGAATAGCCTGAACGGCTCCTGTGATAAACCCTCTGTGGATGGGAAGGAGCGAAGCTCCTGACCGGGTTGGAAGGAAAGTCCTCAGGTTCCCCAGCCTCGCAATGACATGTCATTGGGCCGAAGGGCTGAAAGCCCAAGTGCCGCTGGTTAAGAAAAAAAAAAAAAAAAAAAAAGCATGCATGTAGATCACACAGACTTAACAGGCCACTCCTTGATTGAGAGTGGATCTCTGTCACGCTTTGATTGGAATTGTCTGCCCTTTACTCTGAGGGGCCTGCCTGCTTTCTTTCTAACTTTGTCTACACCGACTTTTCTGTCATTTTTGCTCTTAACAGCTAGAATTCTGTCTTCGGTACCTGTCAATCTCCCAGAGCCAAGTTTAGGCCCACCTCTTTGCACGTGCAAAAAACGGCATTCTGTCTAAAATCTTTTATGTAAAGATTCCTTGGGAGATCGGAGTCCCCTGACTCTTTTTGATCTGGGAAACACGGGGAGCGCTCTGTCCTTTAATTTATGCCATCCACGGACGAACGAGCGTGCTGCTGTTACATCTGTTTTCTCGTCTGGAGGTGTTTGATCTCGAACACGTGTAGAGATCCCCGCTACGCCCTGCAAGCTCTATCTCTATACATAAAGGCAGGTCTCTATCTCTCTTCACCATTGTCGCTCTAAGGATTCCTTGATAACCTATAACCTGATTTATTGTGCGGAGATTGAATTCCTTTTGCTGGGTAAGCACACCTAATTTCTTTAAAGTTATTTTTGGGGAGTTAGCTTCATTATATAGAGCTTAAAGCCGAGTTACTTTATAATATATTTAATTCTTAAAGTAAAGTAAATTTTGTGTGACCCAGGAAATCTGATAATTTCTAAGCATTGTGCTAATTTTAATTCCATTAAGAGTGTACACTTAAGACTGAGAGATATTTTATCTGACAGAAAAGAGAGAGAGAGAGAGAGAGAGAGAGAGAGAGAGAGAGAGAGAGAGAGAGAGAGGGGGGATTTTCAGAAAGACAGAAAAGGGGGGAGCGAATGTATATCAATTTTTTTCTCCCACAATTTTTACCCATTTTGAATATGTGTGGAATTAATTCTGTATAGAGTTTTGTAACACGTTTGTTATTAGCGCGTTACCAGTGCACGTTAATCTATTTACATATTCGTGTGTTGACCGACCTGGATTTGCTTACAAATACCAGGCATCGTGTGTGTGTATGAAAACGTGAGGGAATTATACTCGCGTGCTGAGACCGCGCCCGCAGTCACGCCTGGTTGAATTCACGGGTACGATTGTTTAGGTTTATCAAGGAAGAGAGAGTGGGAGGAAAAGGGTGTGTGTTGTCGATTGCGGGGGATGTCTTTGTTATTGTGACGCAGTGAAAGAGGGTACCCGGTGTGTGTTAGAAAATCATTAGGGCCGACTTAATATATGGTTGTGTATATCTTTTTCTTGACTTGTGTATTTTCAGAGCTGGTCATCTTGACGCTGTCTGTGCTTTTCTACCGGGCACTACGCGATTCTCCAGAAATAGACCGGCCATTCATAATAACGTGCCCCGTGGAGTTTATTCTGCTAGCCTGCATTATCAGCCACCAATATTTCCAGATCGCACTGTCGGCCAATCGGCCTGTCGGTTACCTAGCTTACCTGGCGGTCATACGTGGATTATTACGCATCGCCTACTGCACATCACCGGTGCCTTTGCCTTCCACCCTTCAGGGCTACACTGTTGGACCCATTAGCGTCCGGTCACCGTGGATAATACCATCGTACAGCCAAGAAGAATATGCCAACGATTTCCCAGGCTCGGCACCTGTGGGTTCCAGGTTACTTATCTCTTATCAGAGGCGCCTCATGTGCGAGCCCTCACGTATACTCGTGTTATTCGTCAGCAGAGGTCTCTAGCGACCTGCTAATGGGATTTATTAATTGTGCTTGGATAAGCGAACTAATACTCATTTCCTTCACCCGTGCTTGGATAGTGAGTGCACGCTGGGATTTTTTACGACACCTGTATTTCACAGGGAGCTTATCTCCTTCATTAATTGGATAGCAATATCCAAAGGAACAGTGTTAGATTTCTCGGAGTTTAGGAGTACTTACATACCAGGATTTATTTTAGCACACGGCAGGAAAGGCCGTTTTTCACGACGAAAGACTGGGGGCCCCCTGTTAGTTAAAAAGCTGGATGTATGAGAGACTCTCTGGGTGTTAGTGTGGAGTGAGGCGTTCTGCTTGTGTGCGTTTTATCTAAGTGGTGTGGTAGGTTGGTTGTTTACTGTGATTGTGATTTTTGGCCTTCAGAGATTGTGAAGTCATACTGATTTCCATGTTGATGTGGTCGTTTTTTTGTTTGTTTAATAAACATAAAAAGATCTATTATGGTCAGGACCTCTTCTCTTATAGCTGTCACTGAATGTCGTGAGATATGTTCTTACTGCTTTAGAATTAACTTATATGTCCAGAGAGAATGGGCAAGAGACTTGACATACAACCATAGTCACGGTAGGCCGGAGAAATAGTCTTCTTACTCTCCAGAAGTCAGATTTCTTCCCATAATTTTCATTAGTGACTCTATTTTTATCTACTTTTCACATTACATATTCATAATCTGTCTTCACAGACTATATCAGCAGTACAAAAGAGTTGTGATACAGTGGATCCCTTCTCACTGCAACATCCCTGGAAATGAAGAGGCTGACAGATTGGCAAAAGAAGGGGGAAAACTTCCTGATAACCCTTGTTTCTTGCACCACGTTAATAAGGGCTTGTATTTGTGTAGATGGAATGAATGGTCAACTCAAACCCGACACAGTGTTGGTCATATAGGTCACCTTGTCCCGGAACATAATGAGGCCCCGACAAGAATGTATTGTTGACAATGAGTGTTACTATGAGTGTCAGTACGCGAATGCATGAATGGTTCGATGGAGTTGACAAACTGGTAGCAATGCACTCATACCCTCACGGTTGGAAGTCAAGGATGGCTGGACTACTGTGGTCGTTTTATACTGTTTAATAGGACGCACACACTTAGACAGTACATGTATAGTTACAGGAACACAGGTCGACATCAATAGCATATTGTTGATCCATGGGCTACAATAATAAATTGGCATTCATGTTGAAGAAAATCACAATGGAACGTCAGTAGACAAGCATTCAGAGTTCCATAGTTTATATAAATATTCATCAGGCCTTACTGACTGATCATGTCAGTTAATAGACAATGTTCAAACCTGATTCCTAGACCGAACCTCTTTAGCATAAACGTAACTTGCACTCTAGCGAAGATTCCGTTAGATAAAGTTCAGCCAATATTTTCTGAGAAAATGTTAAACTACCAATAGTAGGTTTTCCTTTCATAAGTGTGATCTCTTTATCATCACCTGATAATAAGGGGCATCCCTGTTCTCTGATTGATGATCAACAATAAATAGGATTCCAAAATGGCTTCTGGTCTTGTGAGCCTCGCTCACGATAACGATGCACAATGAAGCTTCAATAAAGGTTCAGCTCATGAACATAAATGTTTCTATAACATTCAGCATATTCTTTCCTCATAATTGCTGCATATAAACATAATCAGTGGTGCTAGATAACATGTCGTCCCGACATATTGACATAGTTAAATTCATGTAGCTGTCTGCCCATTTTGAGCCTAGGAATGAAAAAAGTTCGGTGAACAGTTCTTTACCTTGGCATAGGAAATACACTAGCAAACACAAACGCTCTCCTGGCGTTACAGAATAAACACTGGGGAACTCATGGATTTAACAATCCTAGAAGAAACTATCTTCGTCCCCATACTAAATCGAAGAGATCACAAACTTTGGGCAGGTCTAACATGACATCCCGCCATAGGCTCCTTCATCACCGAAGAACCCTCTAACCTATCTTCATCCGCAGAAAATGCCTGACCTCACAGTTCAGTACAAGAAAAATAGTCCGACATAGACATACAAAGATAACACGATATAAGACCGAATCGTCTCAAACAGACAAGGAGTAAACATAGATTCGGATCATAAACACCCCTGCATAAACCTCAGCAAGAATAATCTGTTTCTGGCTATACCAGACACAAAATATGACATAAGTCTAGATTCATACGCCAAGTTCGATATTCAGGAAAGATACAAGAACAGATAACTCATAGAATGAATACACATCGACTAATCTGAGTTCTGTCCCTTAGACTGAGAATCGTGAATTCAAAGATAAATATATTTTTATCAGACAAATAAATACATTTTACATTTGTATGCGTGTCACCAGTAATCTGTGCGTCACACAAACGAATATGTGCGCAACACTTCCTCAACTTGACACAAATATAACCTATGAGGAGTCCAAGAGTTTTATCAAGCGCAGATACAGGCAGTGGGAAGAAGAGCATCCAGGCCACACAAAAAATGATCCTTATTACCAGCTCAGCAGAAGAGAACAAGTGGTAATCTTCAGACTTCGCACAGGTCATAACAGATTGAGATACCATCTATTCAACAAACTAAAGATAGGAACTACTGATGAGTGTGACTGTGGCACCGATAAAATGACTGCCGAACATCTGCTTCAAAGGTGCCCAACATATGAGGAACAGAGAAAACACATATGGCCATCACCAGTACCATTCCTGGAGAAAATCTACGGAGATATCAACAGCCTCAGGCTGACCACTGCTTTCTTTGAACTTATTCAAGTTGACATCTGAGGGTGAACGAAGAAGAAGAAAATAATCTGTCTGAACTCAAGACAAAATCTATTCGTAATTTATACCTACGTGTAACAATCACACAGAAACTTATTTAGGCATTCTGCTCAGTAGATTATGTTTCTGGCAAGAATGTTTCAAGCCACTCCGTGATTGAGAGTGGGTCCACACAGAGCAGTTTTACAGGCATTCGTCACTGTAGATTAGATCTCTCGCTGTAATGTTATAAGCCATGTCATAAATGACAATAGCCAGTGCCGCATCACACAAGTCTGCTGTTGTCTGTATCGCTGGCTTTTAGGCAGCAGGATTTCAGTTAGGATCTAATTTTAAACCACCTATTGCCCTGCAGGCAGGTTGAGGACAACTACGGGTTAAGGAAGGCTAACCTAACATAATTACTGTTAAAATCTAATGCACTGGGTGACTGGCTTAATGAAACGGCGCAGCTTAGATTATTATGCCGTAGAAAAGACGCCACGAGTAAGATAACAGGATATCCATCATTCTGTAGATAACTTTCAGCGAATTATCTTCTCCGTTTTCACTGGGTTTTTTTTCTTCTTTTTGTGCGAGACGTTTACGTTTATTTATTTATTATAGTTTTTATTATTGCCTTCCATGTTCACTACTGCATACAGTATTCATTCATTCATCATTTTCGTTGCTAGTAGAATATTGCGATGCAGATATTGCTTACCACCGATTTCTCTTTTCAGCTGACTTCTCTAGCTCTGCCCATCAAGTCCCCATTGATTTGATTTCCTCAAATACCTTTCTTCTCCAGGTTCTTTTTAGCACGCCCACACCTTCTCTTCCCTTGTGAGTTCCAGTCGCGAGGATTACTTGTTATGCTTTTTGGCATGGGTGTATCTAGCAGTGTGACTTAATCATCTGCGTGTTTTTCATTTTTAATCTCCACTTGCACAGTTTGCTGTCTGGTTATCTTTTGTTTGCACCTGAAGAGATGGATACGAAAGCTTTATACTCAAGAATTTCCAGTTTATCAGCTTCACGCGAGAATGTTTGGGAATTTTAGATTTTAAATCATTAAAAACATTAAGTTTTACTTTTAAAATACCTCAACACACACCTTTTCTTCCCCGGTGACTGTTGATTTCAATATAAATTTATTAAATTTAAACAGTTAGCAGTACCAAATGCTGTCATAATTAGAAGTGGTGCTGAGAATGGGTTCTTAACTCCCGTTTAAATGCACCTAAGACGTATAACTTATGGACTGACAGAGACAGCCCGTTGATTTTGCTTTTGTATTTATTTATGCATGGTGTAGTTCCCGTGAGGGGAAAGAGGGGGGGGGGTCTGTGGGAAGACAAATAAAGAATAGGACTGCTCTATCAGGCATGTCGTACAAGGAGAATAATGAGGTTGTGCATGGGGTTGACAACTTCTTCATGTAAAACAAATTGATACAGAAACCACCACTACAAGATGAAGGCTTCCTCAAGGGGGGATATCTACAGTGGTGGCCCCACGCTCTACAGGGAGCGAAAAACATGAGATGGTGATTATGACGATGATTTAGTAGTAGTGGAGACGTCTTTGTAGTTAACGATAAGAGTAGATGTCATGCTTCTATGTAGTGCTGCTTGATGGAAAAATTGAGTGCACCGTAGTGCTCTTGGCGTACATTCTGTCGTTCGTAAACGATGGATTGATCTTTAGTCCCTTTGTCTTTTTGTGCACATTCTCGCTCATGGGTTGTTCTCTGATGAGTGTTTTTTTTTCTATTTATGGTGTAGTATTTCTCCACTTTTCCTTCTTCTCTCTTACACTCATTCTATCTTCAATACTCGTACAAATACACCAACGTGCGCGCACGTCACAGACACTATTATATTTCTCCTTATGGCCATGCAATTTTCTTCCGCGCATTTTCTGTATAACATTGTTTAAACCAGCATTTCTCAACATTTTAATCTTGGAGGAACCCTTGAAATAATTTTCAGGTCTCAGGGAGCCCCTGAATAAATATTCACACCTACAGATCATAGAACATTTGTGTGATCAGTAAGTTGTAATTATAATAATCCAATAAAAATTGTCAGTGCTCTTTTGAGTAGAGAATGAATTTTTCTGTGGATCTGTTTATTTTGACCAACTTTTTAGTTTTCTCTTTTTGTATGGTTCCCCCTCCACACAAAGGATGTCTGCTCTAATGCAAATCAGTAATTTATGTAGAAGAAACTTCCATTTGCCTTTTATTAAAATTTCCTATTTGAGAAAAACACGAAAGAGGGGTAGGAATGTTGATAAAGAAGGAGTTAGAAAAATACGTATGTGGATACTGGACACACAATGACAGAATGATGTTACTAAAGATGAGAGCAAAGCCATTCGACATATCAATCTTACAAACTTATGCACCAACTAAAGATTACAGCGAGGAAGAAATAGAAGAATACTATGAAGAGCTACAACACACACTTAAACCAGTCAAATCTACAGATGTGTTGATAGTAATGGGTGATATGAATGCAAAAATAGGAAAAGGAAAATACAAGAAAATAGTAGGACAGTATGGATTAGGGACAAGAAATGATAGAGGAGACAGACTTATCCAGTTCTATGAAGAAAACCAGCTGGTCATATGTAACACCTTTTTTGAACATCACCCAAGGAAATTATACACATGGAAAAGCCCAGGAGATGTAACACGTAATCAAATCGACTATATCATGATAAAACATAGATTTAAGAACAGTGTCACAAGTGCAAAGACACATCCTGGCGCCGACATAAATTCAGATCACAATCCAGTTGTCATCAAAGTAAATATAAAGCTGAAAAGAGCAGGAAACAGAAGACAGGAGGAACCCCAGATAGAAATATCAGCGCTGAAACAACCAGATATAAAACAGAAATATTTAATCGAAGTCAAAAATAAATACCAACAGTTATTGACAGAAAGCATGGAGCAGTATAGAAGAGAAAACCCAGAAGAAAAAGCAACCGCAAAATGGGAATGCTTAAAAACAAGCATACAATCAGCAAATGCAAATTTACCTAAAAAGGAGTCTAAGAAAAATCAAATTTGGATGACAGATGACATCTTGAATAAAATGGCAGAAAGAAAGAAAGCAAAAAATACTCCAGAATATAAAACAATAGACAATGACATACGTACTATGTGTAGAGAAGCAAAAGAACGGTGGATAGAAACAAAATGTAAGGAAATAGAAGACTTGGAAGCGAAGCACATGACAAGAGATATGCATGAAGAAATAAAGAAATTATCAAATCGGTCGCGGTTTGCACAAGGAGGAAGCTGTAACAAGAACAAAAATGGTGTAATATTACTTGATGAGAAAGACATATCAAACAGATGGGCAGAATACGTAAAAGAACTATTCGAGGACAACAGAGGTAAAAAACCATCACCAGATTCTAATGAAGGCCCACACATTCTCAGATCAGAAGTAGAGAATGCCATTCATATGATACAAAAAGGAAGATCAGCAGGCATGGATAACATAAACATTGAAATGATAGAAGCTCTGGAGAGCTTTGGTATAGATACAATCACAGAAATATGCAATGATATATACAATACAGGATATTTACCACACGACATGAAGACATCAGTTTTTATAACATTGCCCAAAAAACCAAATGCAACAGAATGTTCAGACTTCAGAACAATCAGCCTGATGAGTCATGCAATTAAGATACTGCTCAAAATCATACAGGAAAGAATAAAAAGTAAAGTAGACAGCGAAATCCAAGAAGAACAGTTTGGTTTTAGACGGAACAGTGGAACAAGAGAGGCAATATTTTGCCTAAGAAGATTAGCAGAAAAATATACAGAGGTCCAAAAAAGTATGTATATGTGCTTCATTGACTATAAGAAGGCTTTTGACAGAATCCATCATGAGAAAATAATTGAATGCCTCAAAGACATAGGTATTGATGGAAAAGATATAAGAATACTCAGTAACCTTTATTGGGAGCAAACTGCCACAGTAAGATCGGGAAGGAATTATTCACCATACATAGAAATAAAAAGAGGTGTCAGACAAGGTTGTGTGCTGTCCCCCTGCCTATTTAATTTATACACCGAAAAAATTTTCAAACAGATACAGGAAATACCAGGACTGAACATCAGTGGAAGATCAATAAACAACCTTAGATATGCAGATGATACCGTGTTGTTAGCTGAAAGCGAACAGGAGTTACAAGAACTAGTGAAGCAAGTGAACAGTATAAGTCATGAATATGGACTCGACATTAATATTGAGAAAACTAAAACTATGATAATTAGCAAAACAGATGATAAACCCACATTAAAGATAAGCGTAAATGGGAAAATCCTGGAACAAGTCAAGAGCTACGTATATCTTGGTCATATAATAACAGAAGATGGCAGATGTGAAACAGAAATCAAGAAGAGAATAGGAATGGCCAAAGCTACATTCAACAACATGAAACATATACTGACATCCAAACAGTTATCTCATAAATTAAAACTGAGAATCATAAAGTGTTATATATATTCTGCATTTCTGTATGGTGCAGAAACATGGACGATGAATAAGCATTTGGAAGAAAGAATTGAGGCTCTTGAAATGTGGATATATAGAAGAATGGGGCGTATCTCATGGAAAGAGATGAAAACAAATAAGGAGGTCCTAGAAAATCTAGGTATGAAAAGAGAACTAATGAGAGAGGTCAAAGTTCGGCAGCTAAAATACTTGGCCACATAAAAAGGCATAACACCTTGCAGAAGACCATAACAGAAGGGAGAGTTGAAGGTAAACGTGCAAGGGGAAGACAGCGCTATAAGTGGGAAGATAACATCAAGAGATGGACGGGAAAGAGTCTATCAGAGTGTACCACCAAGACAAGAGACAGAAGACGTTGGAGATCCATTACAGCCAACCTCCGTTGTGGAGATGGCAACTGATGATGATGATGATGATGATTTGATTTTTTAAACCTTATCCAAATAGACCTAATAGTCTTATCACAAATGTCTACTCTTCAAGATGCTTATGAAATATGGTATGTGCAAGAGTGAACACGATCCTATTACGTACTGCCATACGGGGCTGCTCAGTCACTGCTACACCACTGCAAGTTCTAACATGGCCCGGCGTGCAAGTTTAAAAAAAAAAAACGACGTTTATTTTATTTTTTTCAACCGCGATCTTTCGCGGAACCCCTAGCGACCTCTCGCGGAACCGGCTTCTGTGAAACCCCTGTTGAGAATCCCTGGTTTACACTACCACACACAGCCGGCAGCTATCAGAGCCAGGTTTCATTTCTGTGGCGTTTTTTAATGAACCTATTTCAAACCGCGGACCAGTAATAGAGGGTTTGTGTTACCAACAAACAGCTTCAAGACGTGTAGGGTCTTTCGACATGGCTTTATTGACATCCTTATTGAGCGGCACCTCCACACTGACCCCAAGATTGGGGGGAATGGCTGCTTGGGCACATCTTTGGAGAGTTATTCGTCATTTTAGCAGCTGCTTCTATCTTTCTTTTATTTTTTATTATTTTGTTTCCATCTGTCAGTCTTGTTCCCTCCAGTCCTGTTTCAGCATCTGTCTGAAATATTCAGAATCTCAAATATAGGTTACGTACGTTGAAGAAAGCTACATAGAAATAGCAAAGTTAGATCAACTGAATATTCTTAACGGGTCTTCCAGGCTCCTGGTTTTGTTCTGTCTCTGGCATCTTATGTTTTGATGACGTGTGAGTATCTAGGTGACGTTAAAGATGCGTTAATGCTGCCTGTTTTTACCATTCGCAGCAACTTAGTCTTAGAATTTTGTTCACTCTCTCTATCCCAGACGTATTCTGGGACTTTTGGTAACTCTCTCTTTATCCCAGGCAGTTTTAGGTTTTACTCAAGCACCGAAATGGATGCCAATTTGTTGCACACGCGATGTTTTAAAAGAAGCAGTAAATATACCATCATCATCATCATCATCACCATCATCATCATCCTTCATCTCTCTAAGGAGCGTATGTCTTCAATAAACTTTATGCCAAATCTTTCTGTCCGTGCCATCAGCTCAAGATCTTTCCAAGCCTTTCTCAGCCCTTTCATGTCTTTCTCCATTCATCTTCTTTAGTGTCCTTTGGTCTACCTCTGCCTCTCTTACCCTGGAGGTTCCAGAACAAGAACTGCCTTGTAATGCTATCAACAGGTTTCCTCAATGTGTGCTCTATCCATCGCCAGTGTCTTCATCTCATGTCCAGTAAATATCTATACTTCTGTTTATTTAGATTGGTTGTGATGGTTGAAAAAATATATCCAAGTGTTGTAAGTCTTACATGCATCAGAAACGTTTGTTCTATAGCATGTAAAGTGCAGACATAAGAAAATCTATAACTGAACAGGCACACTATGCGGCCTTTGGAAGAATAATGTACCATATCTTGGCGCGGCATACGGCTCTTGGGGTAGAAGTAGTTAAATTAATAACTCACATATTCCGTAGCTGTGTTAGTAAGAGCTGGAAGTTTGTCCCGAAGCATTTATCTTCCAAATTACATTTTGTTTACTACCGTCAAGGGAAACGTCTAATGTTACACCCTTGAGACTTGTTTCAGTAAATTTGACCGAGGATTTAATTCTAGTGAATGTAAATGTCTTACAGCTAATGAATATTTTTACTTCCCCTGGCTTGGGAATGTTATCGGAACGTCGTGACTGCTTCATGAACGTGTTAATCTTAGTTTGTGAATGTCGTTAAAACTTTAAGACATTGCTTTCTTTAACTTGTTAATATTGGTAGTTTAATGTCATCAAAACATGACATCGCTTCATTAACTTCTTAATCTTGTCTTGTGAATATCATAAACACGTTTTGACATCGCTTTTATGAACTTGTTAATCTTGGCTTGTGAAGATCATCAAAACGTCATGGCCATCGCTTCAATAATTTGTTAATTTTGGCTTGGGAATGTCAGTATTATTTGTCACATAGTGTGTTATGTGAATGTCATATTGTTCATATTGCTGGGTTCTTGCATGTGAAAGCACAGGTTGTTTGCTTGGCAGATGTGGTGTACTCTTGCCAATTCTTTGAAATATGTTGGCTGTGAATTTACTGGAATACAAGTGTCCCTCGATTTATGCGAGGGTTTTCCTCATGCCTTCTTCTTTCCCTTCATGTCTGACTCCAGTTTTTGTCTCCATGTGTTTCTTGGTCTCCCTGTAGCTCAATTACTCTAGATATTCCAGAACAAGGACTCCTGATAACGCTATCAACATGGTTCCTCAGTGTGTGTGTCATATCCTTCTCCAGCGCCTTTTTTTCCTCATATCTTTTCCACTGGCACTTTTCTTGTCATCAGTTCCACATTAATTGTCTTTGTTATACCACTTTCATCTTTCTGCTCCACGCATCTATGCAAGCACCCATTTATGAAAGTCTGTAGCTTTTGTTGTTTAAGCTTTTGTCCCCGGGCGCCCCCCCACCCCACCCCAAACCTAACCCTAACCCTCCTTAGTCGCTTTTTTTACGACATGCATGGTAGGGAACAGTGTTACTTTTCTTTGCTGCCCTTCCGGGTTGAGTTAGAGTGTAGAGTATTTGTCGAGTTGGACAATAGTAGTGAAATCGACAAGGGATAGTGGACTGACAGAGTTATAGATTACACACACAGAAAGGTGTAAATAGGAGATGGACTTGAGACAACCTGGAAGAAGATTTACCAAAATGATCTCTCTCTCCAAGCCTCAACTCACTTTTGTCTGTCTAAGCACCTCCTGCTCTCTCTCTTTTCTCTTATCAAACATAGAGATTATAGTAAAGAGCTAAACAAGTTAATTATGGATGAAAGGGTCGGGAACAGCGTATTAATAAAGGTGTAAACTTTATTAAATGAAGAAAAACATGAAAATAATGCATATCATCACCACAACATAAAATTACATCAATAATCCAATAATCATCAATAGTCATCAGATACGCAAATTACACCAACAAACACACACACAGACCACCTTCATGAAACCCTGTAGAACACGGAGAAAATAACTAAGCTGTCCGACAGAGGGTCCGCTTTCGGGAACCAAAGGCGCTAGCTCCAGGAAGTGTCTTACCGATAAATATCCTTCCAGATGACTGAAGTGAAATACCGAACTTTCCTTGTCGGGCTAAACGTTGGTGACCCCTAATTGCGCGAGGGAACACTGGAAGACGTTGTTTATCTCCTGCTGACCAAATAAACGAACTGAGCGACAGCCTGTCCGCTTTTTTCGTGGGACCAAATGTGCTAGCTCCAGAAAGTGTTATTACTTGTAGATCCTTCATGAGGGACTAGCCTACAAAACTTTCTTTGTTGGTGCTAAACGTTGGTGACCGCTACTCGCTAGAGGGGGGCTGGAACTCTGTCCATAACTTTCACAGAAAGCAGTCACCAGGCATAGATATAATTATATCTTATGATTTAGCCACAACTGTATTATTATAGCAAGAACATTGCATTTTCTTTGTACTCATTTTGTGGAATGCTAATATATTTTCCAAAGGGGACATACGATTTATTTGTGTAATGTCAAATGCTGTAATCTGTTTATGTAAATTCATTTAATATTGTAAGATGAATAAGCATATTCATTTAACTGTAACTACAGGTTAGGTTTCCTGTATGTTGAGATTGGGAGAAGAGGAGTAGATTGTTGCTGTCAGAACAGTTACTGACAGGTACCTGGGGGTGCAAAAGATATTAAGCCTATGCGGGCGCGTGTTGATAATTGATATTTTTAAGGAACAGGAGACATGGTTAAAGACAGCCCTAAACTATCATAGCAATAACTACAATAAATTTAATCCCATAGTGGAGCGAAACTTTCTGTATAAAGTTAGTGTGATTTATTATTTGCTTGAAGTAAAAGGGTGTCTCTTTTTGGGTCTCAGTTTCAGGGATAACCGAATCGCTAGAGCAGACTCTTCGATCTAGAGGGTTTCTGAATACCGCTAGCGTCACGAATCGTCAACCCCGTTCCTGAATCATAACCCCTTTTTGTCAACGCCAAGTTAAGCTCACGCAGTGCAACGGAGCCAACGCTAAATCTGGAATCATCAAATGTAGTATTAGTTCTCTACTCGCCTATTGGATTACCAGCCAGAGCATTGCGGCTTCCAGAATATCAAACCCGCTCAGCATGCCTATAGCAGAATTCCATATCACCCGCCTTTTTGTGCCTAAACGGGGCACTCAGCAAACCACAGCCAAACCAGTGTAAACAGGATTTACAGTCAAGCAGAGCCTAGCGCCGGATAAGCGCGCCTGGGACTCTTTGTCCTCAAGTGACTTCTTCTGGTGTATTTTCTGGATACTTAAAACCTCGCACGTATGAGCAGCCATCTATGGACAGAGTTCCAGCCCCACTCGCGCCAGTAGGGGGGAGTCACCAACGATAGCGCCTATACAGTGATTTTATTCAGGTTAATTCCATCACCGATGGCGGATATATACGGAAAAACCACTTACTGGAGCTATTCCATTGGTCCCCGAAAGCGGACAGGCTGTCGCTAAGTTCATTCAGTTGGTCAGCAGGAGATAAACAGCGTCCCCCAGCCCACCTCGCGTCAGTAGGGGAGAGTCACCAACGTTTAGTACCAATAAGGACAGTTTTGTAGGTTTAGTCCCTCACGAAGGATCTACATATGAGACACTGTCTGGACTATTTCATCTGGTCCCCGAAAGCGGAAGGACTGACACGCAGTTTATTCATTTTGGAAAACAGGAGGTAAATAGAGTCTTCCAGCCCAACTCGCGCCAGTAGGGGGGGGGGGGGGGGGTCACCAACGATAGCGCCTATACAGTGATTTTATTCAGGTTAATTCCATCACCGATGGAGGATATATACGAAAAAACCACTTACTGGAGCTATTTCATCTGATCCCCGAAAACGGAAGGACTGCCACTCGATTATTTATCTCTCTGTGTTCTACAGGTTCATGTCGGTGGTCTGTGTGTGTGTTTGTTGGTGTAATTTGCGTATCTGATGACTATTGATGATTATTGGATTATTGATGTAATTTTATGTTGTTGTGATGATATGCATTATTTTCATGCTTTTCTTCTTTAATAAATTTTACACATTTATTAATGCGCTGTTCACGACCTTTCCATCCATATTTGTATTTTTAGCTCTTTACTAGAATCTCTATGTATGATAAGAGAAAAGAGTTGAGAGCAGGAGATGCTTAGACAGACATAAGTGAGTTGAGGCTTGGAGAGAGAGATCATTTGAATAAATCTTCTTCCAGGTCGTCTCAAGTACATCTCCTATTTACACCTTATCTAAAGTGTAATCTATAACTCTGTCAGTCCACCATCCCTTATCGATTTCGCTACTGTTGTCCAACTCGACAAATACTCTACACTCTAACTCAACCACGACAAATGGGGTCTCGCCGGGGAATTAGAACTACATCTGCAGCAATCGCAACAGATGAGGTTGCAGTCTGGTAGGAATCTCTCACAAGATTCTGTCTTGATTCTTAGAGTTTAGTGTTCGGCAGATTATAGGAATTTCTTTCCCCTAGAAATTCCTATAATCTGCCGAACACTAAACTCTAAGAATCAAGACTATCTCCGTAGAACTATTTCTTTTGGGTGGAAGTCGGAACAGCGTTTTTTCTCCACAGCAATCATAATAATTAAGTTACATTTATTGTTCATGCTACACATGAGACAGCTGGTAAAGGTTGATGGTATCACTGCTGAGTTTTTGGTTGACAAATCTGACGACTATTGGTGTAAAAGTCAGAATTTTTTTTTTTAAGGGTTAATATTTTTTTCAGGAGTAGCTCTTTAATCTGAGATAAGAAGCTACAGATAGTCAGTTACTAGCTCGCATCTGTACCAAGGGAGGGTGTTCATTCGGATGATAGTAACCAATCCTCTCAATAGCTTAGTACTGACAGAACTGGGGTGAAGTGATAGTAATAAGTTTTACATCACTTACATTTTTTGGAGTTTTTTTGGGTTTTTGCTTGTCGCAATTAGAGTAGCTACAAACTTTCTTGTTTTTAAAGTTCCCAGGCTAGCCTAGATTTTATTGATTATTAAGTTAATCAGCACCTAGTGGACTAGGTAACTAAGATCTCTAGGTTCTATTCTTCTATAGTGTTTGCTCACCCTGATATAATGGCCGATCTAGATAAAGTGCATAGGATTGCCCTCGAGGTAGCTAAGTACATGGAGTACAAGGATAGCGAAATCCAGCCCTTTCTAGAATTTGCAGTAAGCCTGCAGGATCAATACGAGGTAGACAATTGGTTTGACAGCCGTTTAATCTTAGCATGGTCCTGTAAACAAACTGGGGAGAGTGAAGCATTCACCCGACAGTATGTAGAAGAAGTGATAGAAGATGAGAAGCAAAGGGAAAAGCAAAGACAAGAACGGGACAAGCAATTGGAAATGGAGCAACAAGAACGGGATAAGCAATTGGAAATAGAGCGACAAGAAAGGGACAGGCTACACCAAATCAGAATGAATGAACTGGATAGCCAAATTCGGAGGGTGGAAACAGATACTAAATGTAGTCACTCTACTTCCCCTTCTACTGTGCCCTTAACGGTCAACGCCCCTGCAAACCTTGCGCCCATGAAAGAAAACTTGCCTGCTAAAACCGAACCTCAACTCCAGAAAATTGACTTTCCTTTGGACTTGGATCCGAAGCCCAAACAAGGAAAGAATTTACGTCGGGATAGCAGACCTAAGGCCACGGGGAAAATTACGCAACGTTCCCAGGCATGGAAACTGCACAAAGGTGAGAGAGGTGCTAACAAGCATTGTAATACGGATTGTTCCCGTCTGGCAAGCGGCGAACCCCGAGCCTCTCACGCTCCAGACCGAGCAGCACCTAACCGACACGTGACGTCGAGAAAAGGGAGCCACACCCTATCACGTTATATTTCGCAAGATTCCCGGCCGGACAGCGGAAAACCATATGCAGAGGCGTATCCCTCCAACTCAGCGATCGTAGAATGGAGGCGCCGCTCCTCTTATCACCCTGAGCTTAAAAGGTGCAAGAATAAGTCGCCTGCTAAAAGGGTTAAACTTTCCAAACCGTTCCAAGGAACTTTGGAAAAACACACCGAGAGTTTTTTCTCGGACACTTCGCGATCTAACGGGATCTCAAACCGTCCAGTCTTTTGCATGCCGTCTGCGGGGCCTGTCAACCAGGAAGTGGATCTCGCATTGCAGGACAAAGTTCAACTGACGCCAGTAACTTCCTCAGGGGAGGGCAAAGCTGACGTTTATGATGGACACAGGGTTCCAGGCGAAGGGATCCCTGGTATTCCATTTGAGTCTCTCACACTTCTCGGGGCAGAAGACAGTGAGAAAAGCTGCCTTACTACTGTACAAGGAGCCATTGTTGAGAGCCTTGGCTCACGTCATGCTAGTAATGGGAAAGCGACTCAACAAACTCTGCAACTCGCAGATATTACCTATCTGTCTTCACGGATAGAAGCTACGGAGATCTGTTATGATTTAGTAGAACCCCAGAATGCGATCGATTACTCTCTGCTTCAGGCAGCTGAGTTCTCTCATTCAAATCGCATTATTCCAGTGGTCTCAACCCCACTGATGGACAGCAAAGTAGTCGCCTCCGCCAGGCCATTACCGAGCAACTTGATCATTTCCGTTGACCAAGCCAGAGTTGTTACTGGCAAGGCAAGGAAAGCTCCAGATCCACCTTTAGATGGCACAGGTCTGAAGATTGACCAATGCTCCCACCGAAACAGGGAAGTAGGTGTGGAGAGGCAGAAGAAAAATGCTAGCATTTCTTCGGCCTACGAACGGCTTTATTTACCAACTAGGATTACACGCGCGCGAAAAATCCCTATAGACTGCAGCTATAGAGGGTTATTCAAGGCCACGCCCGTGACGGGTAAATATATACATAAGCAGCCTGAGCCCAACAATGATTACACCGCGCATAACAGGCGGATTATCTACGCAGTGGCCAGTGAGTTCAGGCGGGGCCGAAAACCACAACAGGTGCGGATAATTTTCCGGACCATAAACAGGCACAGCGAATTGCGGAAGCAAGGTCAGGTTCACACGGAAACGAAGGGCGTCAGCGCCGACTGGCCTTGCAAAATCCCATTCGCTGAACGTCTATTAGACAGAGGGAAGAAAAAAAATGAACTCGGAGCTAGGCATACAGACAGACAGAAATTGGAAACGTATTTGGTTTATGAGTATTGGATGTTCCAATAACAGGTAACGGACATCGATGGAAAAGATAAATTACTGTCATTTTTGTCCGTATTCCTCGAACTTTAAAAGGGGGGGGGGGGCACTTGTCACGTGACCGATAATCTATTTTACCATCTTGTCCATAATTTGATTACTTTTTAAATGTCCTGGTTTTCCTCGTCATTTTGTATTCTTCTTTCTTTCATTTTTTTCACCTTCGAAAACCCCACCCGAGGTTTGGTTACGTTCCGGCCTGTAGCGGTCAGCGAACGATAGTGTTACGTCAACACGCACCTGGTCCGGCCGAACAGGGGAATTTCTCTGGTCACTTTAAAGCCTTTGATCACGAGCGAAAGGGTCCCTGTGTTTGGCTTCCAGAACGCTGCTTCGGATCATAATATTATGCATCCTGGAAACAGGGGGAGACAAACCCGTGGTCAGTCTTTGGGTTTTTGCCCTTAGACAAGATAGAGCATAATGTTATGCATTTCTCTACCTGGGGAACTTTCGCACGATTTCTGTTGTCTTACTCTAGATTACGTCTTTCGCCGAACTTCTGTAGAAATATGCAGGCCAGGTGTCCGGGGGGAGCGTCCCTTGTGATCTATAAGAGTAGACTGGTTTTAATAGACAAAGACATTCGTATATTCCTGGCCCGTAGATGACCATCATGAGATAAGGCAAACTTTAACACAATACTAGAATGTGTTTGCCTAGGTTCTAGTCATTTTCGGGGTGAGTTGACATATCTTATAATTATTATATTAGATTCATGTTAGCTTTTATATATCTGTTAGGAAAGTGAATTTATTTCTGAGGACTTCTCCTAGTAATTTATTCATGATAAGGTAGCGCTGTCTACGGCCTATTAAGTGGTGCTTAAACTGTTACGGTTTATCATGGGTTAAATGTTAAACTTACAATAACAGATATTAGGCGTAGAATAAGTCCACGAATGCTTACCACTGGGTTAAGAGTCAGCAAAATTAACTGTCATTTCTGTAAGATAATGTCAGGTGTGGATTGTTCACTTAAAAACTGAATAGTGAGACGCAGGCAATAATTCTGGATTATAGGAGATAGTCACTTATTCCTTTTGGATAGATATTTCTAGTGGCAAGGGAGAATTATTTTATGCTTACTTGTGTGGCTAGACACTAGTCCATAACTTTCACAGAAAGCAGTCACCAGGCATAGATATAATTATATCTTATGATTTAGCCACAACTGTATTATTATAGCAAGAACATTGCATTTTCTTTGTACTCATTTTGTGGAATGCTAATATATTTTCCAAAGGGGACATACGATTTATTTGTGTAATGTCAAATGCTGTAATCTGTTTATGTAAATTCATTTAATGTTGTAAGATGAATAAGCATATTCATTTAACTGTAACTACAGGTTAGGTTTCCTGTATGTTGAGATTGGGAGAAGAGGAGTAGATTGTTGCTGTCAGAACAGTTACTGACAGGTACCTGGGGGTGCAAAAGATATTAAGCCTATGCGGGCGCGTGTTGATAATTGATATTTTTAAGGAACAGGAGACATGGTTAAAGACAGCCCTAAACTATCATAGCAATAACTACAATAAATTTAATCCCATAGTGGAGCGAAACTTTCTGTATAAAGTTAGTGTGATTTATTATTTGCTTGAAGTAAAAGGGTGTCTCTTTTTGGGTCTCAGTTTCAGGGATAACCGAATCGCTAGAGCAGACTCTTCGATCTAGAGGGTTTCTGAATACCGCTAGCGTCACGAATCGTCAACCCCGTTCCTGAATCATAACCCCTTTTTGTCAACGCCAAGTTAAGCTCACGCAGTGCAACGGAGCCAACGCTAAATCTGGAATCATCAAATGTAGTATTAGTTCTCTACTCGCCTATTGGATTACCAGCCAGAGCATTGCGGCTTCCAGAATATCAAACCCGCTCAGCATGCCTATAGCAGAATTCCATATCACCCGCCTTTTTGTGCCTAAACGGGGCACTCAGCAAACCACAGCCAAACCAGTGTAAACAGGATTTACAGCCAAGCAGAGCCTAGCGCCGGATAAGCGCGCCTGGGACTCTTTGTCCTCAAGTGACTTCTTCTGGTGTATTTTCTGGATACTTAAAACCTCGCACGTATGAGCAGCCATCTATGGACAGAGTTCCAGCCCCACTCGCGCCAGTAGGGGGGAGTCACCAACGATAGCGCCTATACAGTGATTTTATTCAGGTTAATTCCATCACCGATGGCGGATATATACGGAAAAACCACTTACTGGAGCTATTCCATTGGTCCCCGAAAGCGGACAGGCTGTCGCTAAGTTCATTCAGTTGGTCAGCAGGAGATAAACAGCGTCCCCCAGCCCACCTCGCGTCAGTAGGGGAGAGTCACCAACGTTTAGTACCAACAAGGACAGTTTTGTAGGCTTAGTCCCTCACGAAGGATCTACATATGAGACACTGTCTGGACTATTTCATCTGGTCCCCGAAAGCGGAAGGACTGACACGCAGTTTATTCATTTTGGAAAACAGGAGGTAAATAGAGTCTTCCAGCCCAACTCGCGCCAGGGGGGGGGGGGGGGGAGTCACCAACGATAGCGCCTATACAGTGATTTTATTCAGGTTAATTCCATCACCGATGGAGGATATATACGAAAAAACCACTTACTGGAGCTATTTCATCTGGTCCCCGAAAACGGAAGGACTGCCACTCGATTATTTATCTCTCTGTGTTCTACAGGTTCATTTCGGTGGTCTGTGTGTGTGTTTGTTGGTGTAATTTGCGTATCTGATGACTATTGATGATTATTGGATTATTGATGTAATTTTATGTTGTTGTGATGATATGCATTATTTTCATGCTTTTCTTCTTTAATAAATTTTACACATTTATTAATGCGCTGTTCACGACCTTTCCATCCATATTTGTATTTTTAGCTCTTTACTAGAATCTCTATGTATGATAAGAGAAAAGAGTTGAGAGCAGGAGATGTGTGGCCGTGTACATAGTTGTTCCTTTGGAAACAGACTATATTCTTACAAGACAGAGGAAGCACAGACCACCCCATAATTTTATATTTTATGAGAAACAGAAAATAATAAATAGTGTCACATATTTAGGGTAGAGTCGCTTCTACACGCCATTTCTAATAATTGGGTGATTTCCCCTGACCAATCGGATAGCTGAGATTTACCCCGGGGAAAGTGGAACAACGACGCCATTTGGCAGTAGAATGAAAGAGCGCAACTCAAGAGGTCGTATCTGGTCCAGCTCTACATATTTCTTAGTTTGAGGAAATCAAACTTCAACATTTATTATAAAATGTGTATTTCAGGACATTGAGTGGTTTTATATTTCTTACTGGCGTAAGTAGTGTCAATCATTCAATATGTATTTTGAATAGAGCTCCCAACCCTAGTCGCAGCAGAACTAGGTTCGAGGATTTGAGTCAATTTGCAAAAAAATGTCTTACACCTCAAACCATGTAGAGTAGAAAATATTCTTGTGTTGGAAAGCATTTAACTCAAGGAATGCTTATGATGATAAAGAAATCAAGGACAAATCTGAAGAGATGGGTAAATGTCGTCGAACCCAAAATAAGACTGTAACTTAAAGGAAGGAACACGGTGGAATGAGAAGGTTCGCCATATTTGACAATTGAGTAGGCCTATGAGACAAAGATGCAAAAAGGGATTTTTGCATCGATGAAAGCATCTGATGAGATGATAGAACTTTATTATGCTTATTATTGTAAAAATGTTCTGAATTCCAGACTTTGTTGAAATTTAAGTTTCATGCTGAAAGATATTAAAAGTTTTGCATGAAATCGAACGCTGTTGAAAAGGTGAATTACTACAGTTTTGAGATTTAGCTAAGAAATCCATCCATTTCAATTAAATTCGCTACATCAACACCTAAGAGAAGAAAATCGAACCTGGTAACACAAATTTAAGAGAGAAATCTAAATCTCTGGTGATTAGGCCAGTTAAACATCTGCTCTCTGTAAAGTAAACTGAAAATACTGCATATACCGGCACTGCCACATGATGGTAATATGGTGCCGTTCCAGTCCTAAGCAACACCTGCCCCGGCTACATGGTGGTAATATGGTGCCCGTGACCACTTCTCTTTGATAAAGCGAATAACTAGCGATAATAGACCATGGACGATTTACTACATAATTTTCAACAGCTTGGTGTGGAACAACAACAACAACAACCACAGAACCAACCCGTAAATACACAACCACTGCAGCCCCAGGACAGACAAAATATGGAAGGACCAACAATAATAGCGCTACGGAAAATTACTGAAACCCTACAGAAAAATGACAACTACGCGAAATTCACACAGGTTAGATCCATTGTTCAGCCGTTCGATGGAAACAAGAAAAAATTCAGAAGATGGTTGTCCGACATGGAAAAATTTGCGGCACTAGCAGAGGCAACAACGGATGAAGAGAAAAAGAAAATCGCTCTGTTAGGTTCTGATTCGTACGTGACTGATTTTTTAAGAAGGAGGTCCCAGCAGTACCCCACAGAAACCTACGAGTCCCTAAAAAAAGAGAGCTCACCCAGAGATATGGGGAAATCATAGACAAAATGCATGCTTGGTCAGTCCTTAGAAGCATGAAACAGGAAAGAGATGAATCGGTACAACTTTTTGGAGATCGATTCCTCAATATGGCAGAAGAGGCATTTTGCGGAGAAATCCCTACCACACCTGATGTAGAAATACAGTTAGTGGGGATATTTGCCGATGGCCTTAGAGCGGAAAATATCAGAAGGCATCTTATTAGAAAAGACACCAAGACTATTGCTGAAACAATCCAAGCAGCAATACAGGAGGAAAATCTTCACTGAAGGTTCCAACAAAGAGCAGGTAGGGAACCCCGACCAGAAAATAGGGACTATGATGAGCATGAGCCTATGGAAGTTGACCATACCAGGAGGCAATGGACTCGCCCACGACAACGAGATGATAGGCCCCGCAATTATAGACCCCCCACACAGAGGCAAAACGACGTCAATAATGTCAGTACAAACGGATGCTTTACATGCGGTAGGCTCGGACATGGTTACAAGTCCTGTAGAGCAAATTACAATCACGCACCACCCAGAAGAGGAGGTTACCAACCACAACAACCCGCACCACCCCCACGTGATTACACCAGAAATCAGTATACCAGAGGCGCACCTCAACCCCTCATGCGTCAGGGAAACGGCCGCGCCACTCACTAAACAGGACCGTTAGTGAGGGCAACAATCACAGAAACTGGTCCAAAACAAAAGAAACAACACAGAACAGAAATTGTCAAGTGGGCCCATCCAGTAAAATACAATATGAAGAAATGTTGCATGATGGAACTAAAATACATCCGGACCCCAGTTCCTGCATCATGTCTATACAGGGCCAACAATATAGGGCACTGGTAGATACAGGAGCATCCATCAGCCTTATTAGGTTCCAGCTGTTCAAGAGGATCCAACACTTAGTACGATTTCAACCGTCCAAAACACACCTAGCCTCAGTCACGGGACAAAGACTAAATTCAGTTGGGACAGCATGGCTAAAATTTTCCTTAGGCGAAACAAATTTTGAACACCCATTTGTCATTACTAAAGGAATGTCTAGAAATCTTATCCTAGGGAGGGATTTTTTTAACAAACACAAAGTTCGAATATACTATGACCTCCAGAAAATCAAAGTCAACAATACATACATAGATCTCCAGGACGATATCCACATAGCGTCTTTGGTAAGGCTTACAGCTCCCATAACGGTGGCTCCAAACTCCCTGGTCATAGCAAAAGGCAGAGTAAAAAATTCAGACCAGAGATATCATAGCAGATCATAAATACAGAGAGAGAATAGCTCAGTTACTTGCAACCCTGAATGCCACAGAAGATAATAAGCAACGTTTGAAAACGTTTGTAGAAAAGCACCAGGATGTATTCGCACTCAATGACATGGAATTAGGCAGAACTAACACTGTCAAAATGGACATTCAAACAACCACAGAGGAGCCAATACATATGAAACCCTATCATACGCCCTTGAAAAACAGAGAACTCGTGGAAAGGTCTATAAATGAAATGCTACAGGCAGGAATCATCGAAAGATCCCGTTCCCAATGGTCCTCACCCATGGTGATCGTAACAAAGAAAGACGGCTCCAGTCGCTTTTGCTGCGACTACCGTGCCCTTAACAAAATCACAAAAGTCATTTCCTACCCCCTCCCCAGGATAGACGATCTACTTGCTACGTTAGGAAAGTCTACATACTTTACCACACTTGATGCAAGGTCAGGCTTTTGGTGCATCCCCATGACACCTGAGGCAAAACAGAAATCCACATTCTGTTCACATATGGGAAGCTTTTTTTGGAATGTTATGCCATTTGGTCTAAAAGGATCTCCAGCAACATATATGTCACTCATGGATGAAGTGTTAAAGGGTCTACATCCATTTGCCCTGGCATACATAGACGATATCCTGATACATACCGCAGGCACGATGGAAGACCACCTCCGCAAGGTTGAAACAGTGTTTGATAGACTCAGGCATCACCAAATAAAGTTAAAACTGTCGAAGTGTGAGTTTCTAAAGACAGAAACAAAATATTTAGGCTTTGTCATCAATAGACATGGCGTCAGACCTGATGAAGATAAAGTCAAAGCCATAAGAGAAATGCCTAGCCCCAAGACGGTGAGACAAACACGCTCATTTATTGGTACAATAGGGTACTATAGGCGCCACATCATCAATTTCTCCAGAGCAGCAGAGCCTTTGATAGCCCTTACCCACAAGTATGCACGTTTCAAATGGACAGAAGACTGCCAGAGATCCTTTGAGTATCTTAAAAATGCCCTAACCACCATCCCACTGCTTGGACATCCAGATATTTCTCAGCCCATGATACTATACGCCGATGCCTCAGATAACGCAATTGGTGCTTGTTTGGTCCAACCTGTACTAGAAGATGAAACACCCATCCTACCAAACATTCCCAATGAGAAACCCATTGCATTCCTATCCCACGCATTGTCAAAGTCACAAAAACGGTGGACCACCACTGAGAAAGAAGCATATGCTATTCACTATGCAGTACAAAAGTTTGACTTTTATGTCAGAGGAACTAAACTCATTATAAGAACTGATCATCAACCTTTGGTTAACTGGCTCACCAAAACACAAGAACAGCCAAAGAAGTTACAGACATGGGCAATGAATTTACAGTCCTACGACACCACTATCGAACATATCCCAGGCGAAATGAACACCTGTGCAGACCTCTTATCCAGGATTAAATATGATGATGAAACTGAAGTGAAAACAAATAGAGTCAAAAATGATGGCACATCCTCAGAGATTGACGATAATGCTAAAGAAATTAATGAAATTACTTCATCAAGTCGAAGAAATACCTCAGATTCTGCCACTCAAGTAGAAGAAGAAAGCCAAGATATGTTTGACATGAGAGTAGAACAAGCGAAAGATGCAGAAATTGTCAAGCTGCTCACATACGTGAAAGAAAACCCAACAAAAAGTAAAGATTTTACAGAACACCCAACGGATGGAGCTCTATACTATATTGATCAGAAACAAGAAGGGACACTAAGAAAAGTCATTCCAGCACATCTAGTCCCAGAAGTATTGCTACAGTTTCATGATAACAACGGGCACATGGGAAGAGACAAAACAATTGATGTCATAAAGAAAAGGTATTATTGGCAAACTTTCTACAAGGACATTACAGAATATGTAGCCACCTGTAGAACATGTAAATTGAGAAACATGAAGCCACATTTAATTCCCCTTCAAGAAATGCAACCTTCCCATTACCCCATGCAAACAGTGAGCATTGACTTATCAGGTCCTTACCCACTCACCCAATCAGGCAACAAATACCTCCTGCACATAGTTGACCAATACTCTGTTTGGCCAGAAAGTTACCCACTCAGTGATGCCACATCGCAGTCCATCACGCAAATTTTTATACAAGAATTCATTCCCAGGCATGGCTGTCCAAAACGAATCATTTCAGACAACGGTAAACAGTTTATAGGTAACCCATTTAAAGCCACCTTACACCAGCTGAATATTGAGCATACTACAACTACTTATTATTGCCCAAATGCAAATGGCAGAAATGAACGCATGCACGCCACCCTACATGATATTATTAGCAAATATATCAAGGGGAACCACCAATACTGGGACCTATACATTAACCAAGTTCTTGAAGCCATCCGAGTAAACGTGAACGATACCACAGGAATGTCACCCTTTCTCATGCTATACGGAAGAGAACCAAACTTTCCATTAGACAACCTACTTCGCCCACAAAGAAAATACATGGGAGAAGACCCCATCGAAATAATCCTTCAAGAAAAGTATAAAGCTCACCAGATTGCACAACGAAATACGCAGAAGGCATTTCACAAGAAACAGAAACAACATGATAAATCAGCCAAGCTACCAACGTACAAAATAGGAGACAGAGTATATTACAAGAAACATGTACGCAGTTCAAAATTCGATGACCGATGGTTAGATGGCTACAAAATCATGAAACAAACTACGCCTGTAAACTTCATTATTTGGAATGAAGAGAAACAACACCAAACAAAAGCTCACGTAAAACAAATAAAAATTGATAATCACCGGCCCATTCCGCCTCTGACGACAAATACAAGACCAGTCAGAAAAGCCACCCTAAATTATAATCCATCCAGCACAGATTCGTCTGACATATCAGAGTCAGAGACGACAGACTCTGAATTTTACCAAGACGACCACATACCCAGACCACCCACAGATGAAATACATCGAGCAAGACAACAACGAGACTCGTCCGAAAGCGAAGAAGATATCCCACCACTTGAATTACGTAATAGACTACAAGACAGAGACCTGCGCATTAGAAATGAAGAAATCATGCCACAGACGTCACACGATGACAACACGAAAACACCTCATATCCACACTCAAACTTACTCCCGCAGTGATAAATCGTCAGATGATACCTATCACACCCCCAGTTCAGGCAGTTCTAGTTTTAACACTAGTGAAAACCAAACACTGCTATACCACAAGAACAAGATTGCTCGTGCAAAACAATCAGATCCTGAAGAAACTATACCCAAGCAGATTGTTGAACCATATACCAGCAATCTTTATGGAGACGAAACAGAACAAGACATGAGAGAAGACAGTGTCAACCCCAGCACAGCTTTGTCAGACCCCAACGAACATAATGACAGAAACATGGTAGAAATATACCAACAAGAAACAGACATTGATACAGCTAGTTCCATTGAAACCAGTGATGCGGATAGTACATTATTTGTACCAGTCAGCTCCAGCGTCAAACGCGCCTATAAAACAGAATCTGATGACTCAATCCCTAGCAACAAAATTCCGCGTATACAGCACAACTATATCAGACGAAAGATTCTGAAGAAACGCAATCATGTTCCAAAACCAAGCCGAGAAGTGTTAGCCTCATCTCAACTAGTCAAAAACAACAGTGTGCAAATTACTGTGCCCATTGTAACCAGTGCTAACGTTCAGCACAACCAGGTCAGAAGAAAAATCAAGGCGAAACATATACCTGCCTCAAAACCAACAGATGTTCCAGCCATACAAACCCTAACCACAGTGAAACCATCACCGCAATCAAATGATGTTAAGCCATCACCGCATTCGTCAATGTCCTCAGTGTCCCAACAATCAGCAAATGCAGTGTCATCGCCTATCACACCCGTCACCACTGCTACTCAGTATGATGCTCGCCTAAGCAGTCGGGACATTGCAAGGTTAGAGATGGTGAAGGAACTAGCGAAGCTGTTCTGAAAAACACGCCCAGGTGTTTTATGTGTTCGCAAATCCGAACACGGTCAACGCATATGTGAAAAAACCTTTTTAACAATGTACTAACTCTCCCCATGTACTCTATTTTCAGTTTTTGACAGTTCAGATGACTTGCTTACAGACTAAGATGTCAAAGCCTCACTGAGAAAGTTATTTTTTCCAGCCTTAGAATACTGATGCCCAGAAAGAAATCAAGAGGATTTTCTTTAGATAGCATAATTGTGAAATAAAAATGTTAAAACAATTGATAACACACGGTGTTACGAGTTTACAGACACCCTTATTTAGTTACATACATTTTCTTAATATTTAGAATGTTACACAACTTTACCTATAACACATGTGTCACACACTATTCTGTTGTAACATTCATCTCCACTTTTGTAACTGATCATATTCCACGCTCCATTCACCAGCATTTTCATGCAGACACTTTACACCAGTAGTTTTTTTTTCTTACCTCATACTAATATTTCTTTGATCTATATTATGCTAAACTCCTTGATATCTGCCACCTTGATCAATCATACTGTTCCTACTATGACATCTCTTAACAGCACATAATTCATACCCAAAACTAGTATTGTAGGTTATGCTATTTTTCTCCACAGGATTATTTATTTTCAAATGTACATTATTATTTTAGACCCAGATGTATATTAGTACTGTCAAGAATTTTAAACATTCTCCTAAAGAGATTCCATATCCCAACCTTGACTCTCTATAGTAAGATTTTCTTCACTCCACTGTTACAACATCTTTAACTTACTATTTTTCCTTTCCACTATATTGAGACGACATTCTAGACTTGTGATCTTTTAAATCCCAATCATATTCATTCCTTGGAATTACAATCATGTTGTAATCAGGAGATCCTTGATGTACCCTTTCCTCGCCACTTATTGACAACAGACACTGCTACAACATTCCTTCTATTCTAACCTAAACTATTACTTGCAGCCCTATTGGTTAGGATTTACTATTAGAATATCTAGTGTTTAGTGAATTGATTTTTATCATTCTTTAGTACTTGTGATACAAACAAGAAAAAAAAAAGGAATTCCAAGAAAACAGAAAAGACATAAAAGAAAAAAACAATTAGAATGTTTTTTTTATATAAGATGCTATATGTTTATATGCCACCCACACACATTTTGATGATGATAAGACAATATTGTAAAACATTGACTGCCCTGAGGTTAGCAGATGAAGAAGAAAATAAATAAATCACCCTATGCCACTCATACCCCCACCAGCTTGATCCCTGATATTCCAACAATATTTTGTTGATATCACAAGTACCCCAATGACATTTGTGCATGCTGATTTTCTGCAAATGAACAATCCCTTGAGAGCATTAGTATATGCTAACCCCACATTGAACAAATTGCACCTATTTGTTGATGCCTTTGCCCATGTTAAAGAAATAGCATTTGCACATGCTGACCTAGCAAATGAAATACCCCATTACCGCATGATAACCACTAATGACACATGAGATGAAGAAGCAACAGGTTATGTATGATGAAGATGACATTTTATATTAAGGTGAAACTTTATGTTGTCACAGCTGAGATTTTGTTGTAATGTTTATGCACAAAATCCCCCACATTAACATTGGAGGAGGAATAATCTTAGTCTTTCGTGGTTACGAGATAAGACAAGGATATAATAGAATATTTGATGAATACCATGGAACAAATCAGAGCAGATGATTGTTGCACATATGAGGACCATATTTGAAGTCATTATTGAAGGATTATCAGTAGACAAGAGACACAAATGAATTATGATAATCCCATGGAACCACAGGTACTAAGGACACAAAATGGAGATTAAATAATGGAGAAAAAAAAAATAATGACTGAATAATTGCTACGCCCAGAGGTAAAGGAAATAGAGATGCATCCGCATTTTGGAGAAGATATCTCTTTGATTTTTGCTTATTGCCTTTGTAATATGAACATTGTTGTATAACAAATGACTATTCCTTATCACGAATTACAGAATGTTGTAAGATAGTTGGAATAAATTGACAATTTAAAATACTCATAACATACCCAGAATTACAGGAGAGAAAATAAATAAATGATTGATGAAATTGGACATACTGAGATCTTGCTCACCCCGAGGATATTGGATAAGAAAATAACGTTATCCCAAGGACAGACATGTCACAGATATATCATGCAGATATTATGAAAAAAAAAAAAAAAAAAAATATACCTAGATTGGAAATGCAACAAACTTTGTCAAGGACACCAGGAAATAGACCCCCGCCCCACACTTAAGATAACTGACGGATGAGATTTTTGAATTATAAGTACCATAAGTCACCCATCTGGCTGTAGTCAGCGGATGTTACAGGCACCACATAACTCTGACTAACCCTCGACCAGCGAAGGCAGAGTTGGTGTCGAAATTTTGCACATATGTAAAAAAGACATGTTTTTGTTCATGTTTTGGTAAAGTCTAGACATTTATGTTAATAGTTCTACAAATGATTAGTTGATATATTGATGATAAATATTCGCAGATATAGTACATGGACAATTAATAAGGATATATTTCCAGTACAGAATAAGAGGAATAGGAAGGATCCACATTTTAAATATTGGAGCACCATGAGCGAGGAATTGGACTTATAAAGAAAATGGAAATGGTACACTGTATGCAAGGATAACCAGAAATAATATGGATAAATAGTAGTCAGAGTGCCAGGAACTTTGTCTTACGACAATATTGTAGATTCCTCACGATCAATTGATTATTTTCTTCCTTTCTATGTCACATTTTTTTTTTTGAGTGATGACCCCAAAATTTTTTTTTTCATCTCATATTGTCAAAAGTTCTTACATCTCAGTTGATAGTTCCATAAATAATTGTTTGATGTGTTTTGCATAAACGTATTGCTAGATAAGGTACATAGGGAGTTACTAAGGATGAATTCTCAAGATAACAGGAGGACTAGAATAGACACAATGATATTGGAACACCATAAATGATACATTGGTGTTATGAAAAAAAAAAAAAGGAGACAAATATAAATTGTATACAAGGATGCCTCGAGAGTGACAACATGGATACATATTGTCAAGAGTATAAGCAGTTGTCTTAAAAGAGAAAATAAAGTAATACGGAACCCAATGTAGAAAATTCATGATGATTTGGAAACTATATTTTTCTTTTCCCTTATATTTCATAATATGATAGTAACACATTCGTCTGTTGGTTGCTGAATAATTTGATGTTTGAAAATTGATGTATGGTAAGTCAAAGAAGATCTTTGAAAAAAAAAAAAAAATATATATATATATATATAAAATAATATTTCTAGGACAGAGTTCACAGAAAAAAAATACTGTGTTGACAGAAAAGAAGGAATGATTAGAAATAACTGACTAATGGACAGGATCACCACCAGACGCACGGATATTGGAGACAAACATCACATATTTTGAAGAGAAAAAAAAATGTAATATAGAACATTTTCTACAGTGACGGACTTAGAACGAGTTTATACACTTACCATTTGGAAAATGTCAATAACAAGGAAACATACAAATAAATAAATAAGGATAAGCCATGAGGTTTTAATGCTTTTATTGTGAAAAATGATTACTTATAAAAATGATGCTGGTTGTATTATCGTCTGATAAATATGCATATTATGTCTAGAGATATTTTCTACATGTAATAATGAGCAAGTGGCTCATTCACTAGAAAAAAAAAAAAAGAAGAAGAAGATGATGAGTACCCATGAAAACATTGGCTATTCTATGAAAGTGGATTGCCATTACCATAGGAATTAGAGATTTTGGACATTTCTTGGAATATTGCAGAGTACTTGGGAAATAGAATAAATAAGTACGCCAGGAAAAAAAAAAAGATTTTTTTTAGTACTTGCAGGCTTTTAATATGGAGCAAATAACAGTACAGAAAAGAGATAACACCCCTACCACATCCAAGAGAATGTAATCAACTATATTTTTGAATGAAATGTAATAGATTATGATAATCCAGCCAAGTTCTGCAAATAAGATAGTTTATTGTTCATTCCCCAGTGTTGCCACTCGTCACATTTTTTTAGTGATGACCTTATGAGTGTTTTGCAGATTTTGTTGGGCAGTGTTGCCAATTTGTAAATTTGGTGAAAATATTATGATGTGATGAATAAGTTACACTTTTTGAAGTTGATGTCCACTACTAGTTTTTTTTACATAGCAGACGACCTCATATAGACATAGGACCCCAGTATAGGAATTAAATTAAATTTTTTGGAAATATTTTTGGACTTAGAAAAATTTTTGAACTTTAAATTTTTCTGAAAAATTTTTTTGAACTTAGAAATTTTTGGGGATGGATTTTTGTTATTGATAGTACTCAAATGTCTCCCTACGGGATACATTTGCGGAGCCCCGGGATCTATATGTGGCCGTGTACATAGTTGTTCCTTTGGAAACAGACTATATTCTTACAAGACAGAGGAAGCACAGACCACCCCATAATTTTATATTTTATGAGAAACAGAAAATAATAAATAGTGTCACATATTTAGGGTAGAGTCGCTTCTACACGCCATTTCTAATAATTGGGTGATTTCCCCTGACCAATCGGATAGCTCAGATTTACCCCGGGGAAAGTGGAACAACGACGCCATTTGGCAGTAGAATGAAAGAGCGCAACTCAAGAGGTCGTATCTGGTCCAGCTCTACATATTTCTTAGTTTGAGGAAATCAAACTTCAACATTTATTATAAAATGTGTATTTCAGGACATTGAGTGGTTTTATATTTCTTACTGGCGTAAGTAGTGTCAATCATTCAATATGTATTTTGAATAGAGCTCCCAACCCTAGTCGCAGCAGAACTAGGTTCGAGGATTTGAGTCAATTTGCAAAAAAATGTCTTACACCTCAAACCATGTAGAGTAGAAAATATTCTTGTGTTGGAAAGCATTTAACTCAAGGAATGCTTATGATGATAAAGAAATCAAGGACAAATCTGAAGAGATGGGTAAATGTCGTCGAACCCAAAATAAGACTGTAACTTAAAGGAAGGAACACGGTGGAATGAGAAGGTTCGCCATATTTGACAATTGAGTAGGCCTATGAGACAAAGATGCAAAAAGGGATTTTTGCATCGATGAAAGCATCTGATGAGATGATAGAACTTTATTATGCTTATTATTGTAAAAATGTTCTGAATTCCAGACTTTGTTGAAATTTAAGTTTCATGCTGAAAGATATTAAAAGTTTTGCATGAAATCGAACGCTGTTGAAAAGGTGAATTACTACAGTTTTGAGATTTAGCTAAGAAATCCATCCATTTCAATTAAATTCGCTACATCAACACCTAAGAGAAGAAAATCGAACCTGGTAACACAAATTTAAGAGAGAAATCTAAATCTCTGGTGATTAGGCCAGTTAAACATCTGCTCTCTGTAAAGTAAACTGAAAATACTGCATATACCGGCACTGCCACATGATGGTAATATGGTGCCGTTCCAGTCCTAAGGAACACCTGCCCCGGCTGCAGATGCTTAGACAGACATAAGTGAGTTGAGGCTTGGAGAGAGAGATCATTTGAATAAATCTTCTTCCAGGTCGTCTCAAGTCCATCTCCTATTTACACCTTATCTAAAGTGTAATCTATAACTCTGTCAGTCCACCATCCCTTGTCGATTTGGCTACTGTTGTCCAACTCGACAAATACTCTACACTCTAACTCAACCACGACAATAATATTAACACTTCTGTTTGTATTTGTCACGCTTCATACTCCTAATTTGATTGTTATAATTTGATATTTTGTACATTAGATTGCTTGAAATGTGGTGCGATATTGATTTTGCTGATTGTGGCAGATCAAAAACATGGCCTGTAGAGAGAGAGATGGGGTGACGTTCAATGGACGAGAGAAAGAGCTGGACGAATAAGATTGCCAATAAGTCTAGATAAGAAGAATTGTAGGTAAATGCTATAATAATGTTATTGAATGATTTGAAGCTCTGTACAGGGTGTTACAGCAGGAGGCAGCCTGTTGAGTATTCACAACGTATTTCTGTTTGGTTTGGCAGCACTAAACGCCTGTCACAGAGGGGGTTAAAAAAACAGATATCGGATAGTGAATTGGTCAGCTGACGTGCTGTACCTGACATAACTGTTTTGACTAGGGGACGCATTAAGATAGTATCATGTGTAAATGAGAAAAGCGATAAAAAGAGATGTTACACTGTTATGTTATATTGTGTCCTTTGAATTACAGGCTGTTATTCTTTTTTTTTTTCCCATTCCTCCTCCTTGTCTTCAACGTTATTTTCATCGAATACTGCTTCTTTAAACAATACTCTACCCGAAACAAGAATTCTTATCTGCAAATTTCAATTGCGTATTATTTCAGCTTGTTTCAGTTCAGAGCAGCGTTTCTCAAACGTTTTGGTCTTAGGGACCCCTGTACACTCTTAAAAACTATAGGGGACAGCAAAGAGCTTTTGTTTGTGTGTGTTACGTCTATCGATATTTACCATATTAGAAAACGCACATATTTATACCCTAAACCTACTACGTTAGAAACTTCTAGAAAACAAAAGAATACACAAGCACACATTTCATTAGCCGTCAGAGCGACATCATCATCACACGTCATGTAACCTCTGGAAAACTCCACTGTACACTCGTGAGAGAATGAGTCACAAGGCAAATAACGTCTTAGATTATTATTAAAATAGTTGTGAACCCTGCGGATCACAGTTTGAGAACCGCTGGTTTAGAGTGTTAATCGGTAGTTGGAACTTAGGGAAATGGTACTTAGTTGTGTGTTTATATGAACAACTTATGCACCTGACAGTTGCATCATAAAGTCGTCCGCATATCTAATGCATTTACTGTTTTATTTATTATTTTATTTATTATTTTCACCACTGGGAAGAATGATGATTGTGTCAGTTGTATTTCTGCGTGAGGAAGAATTATGATTTTGTCAGTTGTATTTCTGCGTTAGGAAGAATGATGATTTTGTCAGTTGTATTTCTGCTTTTCAGTACAAGTTTTTTTCTTTTGTGTTATATTTGGATTTTAATAGTATCTAGCGTCCGATTGGCTGGTTAGAGCACTGATCTCTCGCGGCGAAGGAACCGGGTTCGAAACACTGCGGCGTCACTGTTACTGCCGTTGTTGCAGCAGTTGTTGCAGGCCGGTTTCTCTTCTGTTAACACTGGGTTATATCTTGTAGAATATTGTTCCATTTTTATTATTATTAAATCAGTTATTAATCTCTGGCCATTTTGCATTGCTTTGGTGTTTCTCTTGTTCATTCAATTATTCTTCATCGTGCTTTTGGTGATGATCATGCGAATATGGGTTATAACGTAGTGAACAATATCAATACTTGAATTGTGAACTTCAATTGACGTAATAAGTCCTTCCTCGAGTCCACACATTTTTAATATACATTTTGACACATAAGACAATCCATAGAGATTGATCATGGAAAAAATACATTATATATTACATTTGGTTCCTACATCGTAGATGCTATCTATGCATCTCAGTCCTTGTCCAGTAATAAGAATTCTATAGTCAGAACGTCATAACTATATGTACGCGCGGTTGGTGAAACCCAACGGCCGACAGTGAGATTATGCGTCTGGCAATATAAACGAATATGGACTATTAATTCTTCCTTCCTTGAATTTTAGTTAATTTACTAACCTCAATAAATTCCTCTCTTCATGATAATATTGGACTGACCCATGTCCGTACTGTAATAACAGATATGCGGCAATATCATGCCCAACCACTGGAAGGATTAGAGGACACGTCTATTCAGTTCGACGGTCAACACAAAAAGGGGTACGGTAACCTAGTCACCCAGCGTGACTTTACCGACGCCAACACGTCATAAATCGATCGGGTGTATAGCGTTCAATAGTATACTAATTGTTTACATTATATTAAATGCTGTAACCCCTAAAATTGCACGCTGCCAACCTATAGCAGACGATGCCAATTCAAATACCGTAACAGTCACCCTCCAGTCTGCCCAGCTGTAAATGGGTACCTGACTCGTCTCGCGAGTTAGAAAAGGAAAGGGCAGCGAGGAATGGAACTGGTTACCTCACCTGTGGAAGCTGGGCCTAGTATAGTGAAGGTTCAAACACTTCACTTTCCAACGGCAGAATCTAATATGGGACTACCTTTACCTTTTACTAATAGTTTCACTGAGGTTATATTGTAATTGTGCTTAAACATTTTGGCATCTGCAGGAGCGAGCACCTTACTACCTTGAGGAAAATCTGTATCTAAGCACTCATGTGCTTTCAGTGGTGGTTTTTGCAGCACCTAGTTTTACATGGTATGGGTATGAAAAAAGAATCGAAAAAGGTGATTCGTCTTACGAGGACAAAAGAGAAAGAAAATAGCCAACGTTGCGGCCTTAAGGCCTTCGTCAGGGAAAGGATAGAAAGTTTTACATGATGACGTTGCTGGCTGCCTCCCCAACCTTTTAGTACATGCTTGACGTGAAAGTCATCCTGTTATGTGTACTCAGTATTCGGCTCCAGTGTCCGTACCCTTTAGCTAAGGAAGAATAGGTCTACTATATCCTCAGGCATGTCGTGCAGGGCGACCTATATGAGGTGCATGGCTTTGGCAACCTCATCATACAAAACAAATTGCCACAGAAGCGTCCGCTGGATGAGCATGTGACTGCTTGTTGCAGGCTTCCCGTGGGACCACCTACAGTGATGGCTGTATGCTTCAGAAGGAGCGCAAAAGAAAATAAGCTTCACGGAAATGACGAACAGTTCGTTCAAGTAATTGACATTTTTAAAAATTACTGTGACAATTTCCACGGCCGTTCATTATCAGGCACGTGTTTCCATACCCGATCATACCAAACTGTCAGACCTTACGTCCTCGATGAACTGCAACGCTTGTCAGTGCGATTTGGGCAAACGATAAGTAAAGCCAATGTGAACTGTCATTTTCGATTCCGCTTATCGCTTAACTAGAAATAATAGTTAATTTGGTGTTGTGAAAAGACATAACAAGTTGCTAAAAACTGCAATTAAGGGAAATGGTCAAGACGAAGGGACAGGGGGATGTCAGCGATACCAGAGGGAAGGAAGAATCAAGATAACAGGATGCAGTCTGCTGGAATGTACTGAAAAGTTAATAAACGAAAAGTGGGGAAACACATTTACTGCCGTTACTTTGGAGGCGATAGTTGATTTATCAAATTGATATTAATATACGAGGGGCGTTCAGAAAGTAATGCACCACATCGTTTTTCTCAGCTAATAATGAAGATAGAAGCATGAAATTTTGCACTCTTCAAATATGGCATGTGCCAATTGTGTGCACTAAATTGCACCGCAACCGACCAAATAATACGGCTGCCCTAAACCGTTGAAATGGAGCGTGTTAGCAACTTGCGTTATAAACAGCGAATTGTGATAGAATTTCTCATTGCAGAGAAGGAAACTGTTGTGAATATTCACAAGCGTCTATGTGATGTGTATGGAAGTTTTGCAGTCGACAGGAGTACAGTCAGTCGCTGGGTTCAAAGAATCAGGAAGTGGAGATACGGAGCTGCTTGATCGGCTGCGCTGTGGACGTCCTGCCACAGCCACCAACGCAGAAATGTTGAAATGCGCTGAGGGCATTATTCTTACTGATACGCGAATCACTACTCAACAATTGGCCTTACAGCTGTCAGTCAGCATTGGTAGCGCAAATGCAGTTATAAAAAAACTCGGATTTTCTAAGGTTTGCGCAAGATGGGTTCCTCGAAGTCTCACAAATGACCACCGATTGCAAAGGAAAGCAATTTCTTCTGAATTGTTGGAGCGTTTCAATGCTGATGGAGAGAACTTTTTGGCTAAGATCGTTACAGGCGACGAAACCTGGGCACATCATTTTGAACCTGAGACAAAAAGACAATGGAGTGGCATCATTCGCAATCACCAAGAAGAAAGAAATTCAAGACAATTCCTTCAGCTGGAAAGGTCATGATCACTGTCTTTTGGGACATTGAAGGTGTGATTCTTGTGGACGTTATGCCAAGAGGAGAGACAATCAATTCGCAAGCTTACATTAAGACATTGAAAAAACATCAGCGTTTTCGCAGAGTTCGGCCGCACAAGAATCCAGCAGACCTGCTTCTCCTTCACGACAATGCGCGCCCTCACACAAGTCTGGCAACACGGGAAGCAATCACCAAATTGGGTTGGACTGTACTACCCCATCCACCCTATAGTCTCGATTTGGCACCCTCTGATTTCATCTATTTGGTCCACTTAAATATGCACTCCGTGGGACAAGGTTTGAAGATAATGGAGTGATTCATGCAGCGAAGAAATGGCTACATGATCAAGACAAAATCTGGTACGGGCTAGTAATACATGCACTTGTTTCGCGCTGGCATAAAGCCGTACAAGTTGTTGGGGATTATGTTGAATAATACCGATGTTTACATGACATATCCGTGTATATTGTTTATAAATTTCATGCTTGTTGAATAAACAGCTCCTGAGAAAAACGATGTGGTGCATTACTTTCTGAACGCCCCTCTTACATTGTTTTGCAAAGTGCCAGTGGAACACGAGACGCGAAGAAGATGCTATAGATGGATAGGACACACACTGAAGAAACCTCTTGATTGCAGAGGGATGGGTCCTTATTCTGGAATCCCCCGTGGTAAGAGAAGCTGAGTTAGACCGGAAAAAAAAAGCACGTGAAGAGAACTGGATACGAAAATAAAACTGATTCGGAAGACATGGAAGGGAGCCGCGCTGGTGTAATGGCTTCGGCGTTGTACTGGCGACCAGGTGTTCATGGTTCAAACCCGGGCGTCAGCGTTTGAAGAAATGTTTACGGCCGGAAATTTGACTGAATAGCCTGAACGGCTCCTGTGATAAACCCTCTGTGGATGGGAAGGAGCGAAGCTCCTGACCGGGTTGGAAGGAAAGTCCTCAGGTTCCCCAGCCTCGCAATGACATGTCATTGGGCCGAAGGGCTGAAAGCCCAAGTGCCGCTGGTTAAGGAAAAAAAAAAAAAGAAGACATGGAAAGACCTTGGGCTGATGGCAAGCAATAGAAAGACGGCATACCTTTGTTGAAGGCCTTTGCTCCTGGGGGAGCAGAAAGGTAATGGAGTACAGTGTTTTGAGAATTGGCACTTGATAAACAACAAAAACAACAACCAAAAAGCTACAAACTTTCATAATTGGATGCTAGCGTAGAATAGAAGGATTGCTATGGTATCTTCTGCTTCATACACTCTCAGACGTCTACTTGAATATTTTCAAAGAAGGCAGTGGTCAACTTGAGGCTGTTTGTATCTCCGTACAGTTTTCCCCAATAGTAGTACTGGTGACGGTCATATGTGCTTTCTCTGTTCCTCATATGATGGGCATGTTTGAAGCCGATGTTGATGTGGTATGACAAGATCTCCAATATGGAACTGAAAAGAACCAGAAAAATGCAAGTGACACAAGAAATGCGAAAACGGGGGAGATGGATAAGGGTACACATTGAGAAAACCCGTTGAAGCACTACCTGACAATCCCTATTCCGGAATCCCCCGGTATAAGAGAGATAGAGGAAGACCAAAGAACACATGGAATAGAGAACTGGAGACAAACTTGAAGGGGATGATGAAGTGATGGACAAACCTTGAGCTGATCACACATGACAGGAAGACTTAGAATAAATTTGGTTGAAGGCCTATGCCCCTTTTGGGAGCTTAAAGAAGAAGAAGAATTGATAAAGACTAAAATGCGAAACGTATCATCTTGAAAAGAAAAGAGAGCTTAACTTGGTTCAAGTTCTGTACTGCACGGGGCGAAAAGGTCAATGAAGAGAGCGCCTTTTTAAACACTATTATTTTGAGCCTCTTGTTTTGTGCAGGTTTATCAGCCATATCCTCGTAGAGTGGAGCTTTTATTCCCGGGTCGCAAAATCCTAGCAGTTAATACTCCAGATATGAGCTCGGTGCATCCAAATCGATTTTCATTATTTTTTTGTCGTTCTGCCATGTCATGTGACCACTATGATTCCGATAGAGTTATTCCCAGGTGTGCTCACTAGCAATCATAACAAGTCTGCTGTAATTAACCCCGGTCGGTGAACTATCTGATCGCTTTACTCCTTTTTCCCTTACCGCCGGGAATACATAGCGTGATGCTAACTACCGAAATGAGGTAAATACTTGCATTTACAAATAAGCAGCGATGCGGAGAAACAAAAATAATTGATGTTGATTTTTAAGATAGATTTGAAACAAAAAATTGCACTAAGTAGAAAGTTTTGCGAGAGTGTGAGTGGAGGTCCAAGTTGGTTGAAATTAGCTCCAAAAATATCTATCCAGAACGTTCGCGCACCTCTGCCTTCTGTAATTGCATTTTATTCTTCAGCTAGGCCCTTCGCTGTTCAGCTGTTGATTTCGTACTCATGGTAATGCTGTAAATGGGTAACTGATTCTGCTCTTATGTTAGGGAAGGCAAGGGCACCTCATTTCATCAACTGAGACTTTGATAGTGAAGTCTCTAACTCTCCATTCCCATACGGCAGTATCTACTGTGGGGCTACCATTACTTTACTCATGATAATATTTGTGAAAGGTCAAGTTCTGACCGGGAATCTTCTATTTGCTAAGTCAACGCCCAGTATAGGTATTATTTGTACCACAAAGTAACTTCAGGCTACTTTGATTTAATTAAGTCACTTTGCTCCCTTGGATCTATCAGCCAGTAACCAAACATTCCTGCTCATCTCTCTCTCCCTCCCTCCCTCCCTCTCTCTCTCTCTCTCTTTTCTCTCTCTCTCTCTCTCTCTCTCTCCCTCTCTCTCTCTCTCTTAAATTACTTAATAATAAACAAAACACACAACTGAAGTCCTGGCGTTTTACTTCATCTTACCATCATATTTCCATAAATAATCATGTCTTTGATGGGTCTCGCTGGGCCCTAACAGTTAGAAATCGTCGAGCACATCTTCCTATTGACCCAGACTGAATCTCATATTTTTCCTTCCAGCTAATCGGGATCTTCTTTTCTTCCTCGAGGTCCTCCCTGTAGTCAGACTCCAATTTCGACTTGATTTGTCCCTAATCCTACCAATCGTCTAACTGTTCATGTGTGACCCTCCTAAAGTCGCTGTCTCTTTCACGCTGACCACTAAAATGTATTCGCCTGTCCCCAGTGATTGCTTTATCACAGTAGTCGGACGTGTGCTAACTGTTACCCCAGTAGCTTCTATTCTTATTTACTGTGTTCTTCTATCTGCAGTTTGCAGCATGTTATACAGAAAATGCCACGTGTAGTTTCCGGGGGGGGGGGGGGGGTATCTGATGAGACAAAGAAAGAATAGGCCTACTGCCACCTCAAGCATGTCGTAAAAGGCTAATATGTAATGTAAAGGCTGTCAACCTGATCGCGTAAAAGAAATCGGCCACAGAAACTCCTAATGTAAGAGCATGTAAGTTCAAGGTGACAGAGATCCTAAAAGAAAATGATAATATGAATGGAGAAAACTAGCGTAGACCTTGTGTAGACAAATAAAAAAGCTAGCAAAGGGGAATTCAGATAGATCGAGTGCCCTCTGCACATCAAAGGTTGACTATAATTGATCTCACAGCATTGCCTTCTGCCTCATGGTTCTCACTAACAGATCACACAAAACACAACTATCTCTAGGTGTCGTTAGATGGTCGTTGCTGAAGGAAACATATTTTTCATGGAAGATGCTAACTCTTGAGTAGAAAACAGTCCACACGGCTGTAAAACTCTGTACCTGACTCTGTTGGTGGGTTAGGGAAGGCAAGGGCAGCGAGGAAGGGAACTGGCCACCCCACATCATAAACGCTGAGACCCAGTATAGATGACGTGTCTGAACACTTCACTCCTCTACGGCAGTATCTGATATATGACTACCTTTAAGTTTTTTTTATAGTTATTAGAAAATAAAGTACATTATGTAATTGATATTAGAGCACAAACCCCGTGTGGAAGATACTAGCACTTAGAAAGCATGCGTTTTTTTTTTTTTGGAGATGATGAGCTTCCATTTAGATTGTTGGAACATTGAAGCTAGAATTTGTGTCAGACTTTGTTCTGTTCGAACATCATTGAGCGTTAATATATATATATATATATATATATATATATATATATATATATATATATATATATATATATATATATATATATATATATATATATATATATATATATATATATATATATATATGATGTCCGTGTGACTTGTTTGTGTAAATGTGTGCAGTGTAACCTGAAATAATACTTGGATGGCCAGATCAAATATTAACGATCTGATGTGTCATTATGTATTCCTATTCTTCTTCTTCTTCCGTCCTTAGCCAACGACCGGCAAAGCAGTCAGTGGCCATTACGCCTAGTAGCGTCTTAAGGGCAACAGCGAATAGATTTTCTTTGCCGTTGTTTCCATCACGCCTAATGGCGTCGTTAGGGCAACGACAAATCAATCCATTTGTTGTTGTTTCCGTAATCAAAGTGACTGGCAAACGGGTGATCAGCCCGTTGGGATGTATTCCTATTATAAAGATATAAATGGTGGGTTTAAAAAAAAAGTGGTGCGGTGAATGGCTTCCGCTGATGGAAGGGTTGTATTAGTTTCATTTATTTTTCCTCGTTTCTCACTTACCTCTCGCTTTCTTTCCTGTCTCTCTTTGTTCGTTTATCCCCGATGAAGGCCTTACGATAGTAACTTGGGCAATTGTGTTTGTTCTTCGTATGCGTATTACTAATTGTTTTTTACCCCACCATTTACTACCCCGTCTTACTGTAATACTCCCTATTTTCTTATAAGACATGCACTACATGTATGATCAGCTAAGCTCATCTTTCTATTCTGGCTATATATTATTTAGATCTTTCCAGCATTGTTGCTTTCCTTATTAGTAAGTATCAATCGCAAAGTTTGTGTGATGATCATATTTGCCCAGAGCGCCTAGGAAAGGCGAGACGAAGTTTCGTACACTCGACCTGTCTTTAAAGCTTAACATTAAAATCATCTATTAACAGAGTGAGCGTCCGATTGGTTACCTAGTTAGAGCGCTTTCCTCTCGCGGAACAGGTGCTGGGTTCCGGGTTGGAGACCTAGTAGCGTCAGTCTCCAATCTACCTAGTTGTATATGGGTACCTGATTCTGCACTTGAATTAGGGAATGCAAAAGGCAGGTAGGAAGGGAACTGACTACCCCAGCTCATAAAAAAAAGCTAATACCTAATATAGTGAAGTCTCTAACACTTCACTTCCCGTAGGCAGTATCTGCTGTGGGATCACCTACCTTTTTATACTGGCCTTCACGCAGTTTTTGTGTTCATTTAGCACCATCTTAGTCTTCTACTGCTCGCCGAACCCCCCCCCCCCCCCCCCCCCCCCTCCTTTCCCTTTGTGTTTGGATACCAAGGTCCTTTGCTTAAAGCAGGGGTCACTTCTTCCCCTCGCTATCCATTCGAGTTCTGTTTATTTCAAATCAATTTCTTTGGTTTTCCATCCACCACTTCCGGTCACGCAAGAATTCTTCGTCCTGTATAGATTTTTCATTATCGCTTTCTGTGTTCATTCTAGGCAGTTCGCTTTTCGAATCATAATTATCGATGATGGTTTGTATGGTTAGTTGAGTTTTCTTATCCGTTATTTCCGGATATTAATATCCTTGATCGACTCTAGTATTGTCCTGAGCACAATATTTTCCTCGTTAATAGTGCTTAGAAAATAGGGGCCACAATCTCATGGTAATAATCAAACCAGTTTTAAACACGAATATTGCATTAATAGTTAAAGTCAAGCAGAGACCATTAACTTCTCAATTAATAAGTGAAGAGAGCGTATCAGAGGGTGATCTAATGCATTGACTGCATCACTTTGCAGAATACACAGTATTTGTTCCGTTCTCCACATACGTTCGTTCTCCACATACGTTCTTTCGTTCGTTCACTCATTTCCCTTCAACACCATATGGAGCATAGACCCTCAAAGTTTACGTCAAGTCTTCCTGCCCTGTGCCATCCTTTCAAGCTCTTTATATGTCTTCTTCATTCCCGTAGAGCAGGGGTCAGTAATCAGGCGATCCTGATCTACCGGTAGATCCCAGTGGATGATTTGGTAGATCTTTAGGCGAATGCGAGGAGGAAAAGAATTTTTAAACTAGGAAAATTTCGGACTAGATCTCTCCCACCGGCATTTACATCTTGGTGTGCCAGGATCAAAGATACTTTTTCCGCATTCGCTATAAAAACCTTCGAGCTGGCTACTAAAATATATTCTTAAACTGCATGAGATAGGACCGCCATCTTTTCTTTGCTTTCCCAGCTTAAAATTACGCACACACACACACACACACAGCACACGAACACACACATGGTAGATCTTTAGAGGACTCAGTGTTACTAAAGTAGATCACAGAAGCTCCTTGGTTGCCGACCCCTGCTGTAGAGGTTGTGTTACGAATTCTCTATCCGTGAGCTGTTCGGTCTCGCAGAACGAAGCCTTCATGGATTATTTGCTGACTTTCTGACAACGGATATTATTACAAAAAAATTGGTGGGTGAATTACCCACAAGAACTATCCTAATCTGGCACGATATATTTCGGGACGAGCGAAAAAAGACTTCATTGGACTAACTGGTGACTATTAAAAAAAAATAAGAACATTTGGAACGCCATCAATCAGCTTACTCCCTCTCTACAATTTAAATCACAATCCACCAGACTTACTGCGGCTGATTTTGGACGGTTCTTCTCATATATCACTGGTTGAGCAGGCGCGAACTGGCCGACTCCGGGTTATGCAACGCCACTTCATTTTGTTTATACCTGATTGAAATGCATGGTACATCCTAAGCTGTCATTCTTATCGGTATCAGAAGTAGTTTTCCTGTTAAACTCGCTACCTTTCAAAACCAATAGTTTCATGTGGACAGTAGTATCTCGTCTAAACTGATACGGTTAGCCGAACCTGCAGTTGGTGAATCTGTCACTTAATCCACGCTTGACCCTTAGGGCAACGCCCCAGCATTTCAAAAAGGCACGATGAGACTGTTGAACAAGGTAACCAACTCATTATCATCTATCAAACAGTATCGCTCAGTTGCTTTTTCTAAACCTCTGGAGCGCCACACTGTCAGTAACATTGGCGCCCCGCAGCTGCTACAATCTTGTACACGAAAACCAAGCTGAGTTTCGCCCAGGGCACTCCGATGTTGTCGCTTTTGTTGTCCTCGTTTCAGTGCCATACGAAAGGACTGCTTTGGCATCTAGATGGAAAATTATGTGTGTGTGTGTTGGACATTTCTTTTTATTTCCAAATTTGCCACAGTGCAGCGAAAACTCCTCTTGTCTTTTGGAATCTTATTGTGTTACCTCTAGCCGTTCCTCGGACTTCGTCCATGGCGCTGCCACGATGGTTTCTCAGCTGGATGGTGTTTCTACCAGCGCAACCAGGCAGATCATTTTCTGCACTTTTTCTCATAATGTTTGACACAGCTGCTATGACCTCATCATGTGTCCTCATTTGTTTTACAGTCTTGAATCTAGTTACGGTTATGGGACACAAGCGCTATGTCATCAGGGAAATCTAGATCTGATGAAAACCCTGACAGTTGACGTTTGACACTTCTCACACGATGGACTGACGTACAGGTTTACACAACATGGGTTCAAGTACTAAACCAGGCCAGGACGATCCAAAGGTTTATTCTATATAACAATTTACAACAGAGCGAACTGAGTACATATCAATTCAGGCTTCACCCTCTGACATTCCACGTCCGGCATCTTCAGTCATTGCCCTTGTCATTCTTACTGCCCATATTTCCGTTGTCGGCCTTGTGTAATATAAACTGCGTGTGCTTTAACTTTGATCCCCACGTATGCCGGAGAGGCTAACCTGCCTCGGAAATACACAAATCCTGAATATTATGAAATCTGCACACACAATAAATGGACACCTTGTCCTTCCACTGGCCCGACCAATGTTCACTCTCTAACTGACGTCACACTTTCACCCTGGCGTCATTAACAACACATTTTACTTCTTTCATAAAGTCTGCGTAACGATACTTGAAGGAACCCTCTATCGGGAAAACCCGAAGTCTTCAATGATCGTGCGCAGCACTCCAACAAGATACTTGAACTGTTTTGCCAGAGTCTACTGAATTTCATTTTCTATTGGTTCAATTCGTTGTTTTCAAGATCTAATCTGTAGCCTTTAAGAAGATAAATGTTGGCGAGAAGCATCCCTGCCGCGCTCCAGTTCTCTGAAATGGTTCTTTAAGGTGTCCTTCATGAAGAATTCACCTCTCGATGTCTTTATGTTTTTCTTATTAGGTTAATAACCTAATCGTGTAATTAAGTTGAACACAAACAACTATGGTATTTTCTGTACACTTTCTGCACTGTTTCTTGACGAATGGTTAAATCTGGTGGCACGAAAGAGCAAAGATCGATGAAGTTGACCCGAACTCGATGTTATCCTTCTAGAACATGCTGACGAAAAAGGAGGGTGTTGAGCCGATTTCCGTTCTCGATATTATGGAGGGCTCATTTCCGGTCTCATTGTTACTGAGCCGAGTCTTACGCGTCCTGACAGCGGTCATTGCGGCCATGCATGCATATTGGGGAGTGATTTCACCCACCAGTCGCCCGTTGACCCAGACAGATATATCTTAAGTACGGTCCTCGCGTGCTTTGCGTTGTCAGGTGTAGCATGCCTTTGGTCCTGATTGCAAGGTATTTTTAGAACCTCTTGGAACTGCATGAGCTGATGTCTGTCTGTTAAGTTCTAGTAAAATATATCAGCATCATAGAATGTAACATCTACGAGGGGCGTTCAGAAAGTAATGCACCACATCGTTTTTCTCAGGAGCTGTTTACTCAAAAAGCATGAAATTTATACACAATGTACATGGATATGTAATGTAAACATCGGTATTATTCAACATAATCCCCATCAACTTGTACGGCTTTATGCCAGCGCGAAACAAGTGCATGTATTCCTAGCCCGTACCAGATTTTGTCTTGATCATATAGCCATTTCTTCGCTGCAAGAATCACTCCTTCATCATCTTCAAACCTTGTCCCACGGAGTGCATCTTTAAGTGGACCAAATAGATGAAAATCAGAGGGTGCCAAATCGGGACGATGGGGTAGTACAGTCCAACCCAATTTGGTGATTGCTTCCCGTGTTGCCAGACTTGTGTGAGGTCGCGCATTGTCGTGAAGGAGAAGCAGGTCTGCTGGATTCTTGTGCGGCCGAACTCTACGAAAACGTTGATTGAGTTTTTTTCGATGTCTTAATGTAAGCTTTTGAATTGATTGTCTCTCCTCTTGGCATAACGTCCACAAGAATCACACCTTCAATGTCCCAAAAGACAGTGATCATGACCTTTCCAGCTGAAGGAATTGCCTTGAATTTCTTTCTTCGTGATGATTGCGGATGATGCCACTCCATTGACTGTCTTTTTGTCTCAGGTTCAAAATGATGTGCCCAGGTTTCGTTACCTGTGACAATCTTAGCCAAAAAGTTATCTCCATCAGCATTGAAACACTCCAACAATTCAGAAGAAATTGCTTTCCTTTGCAATCGGTGGTCATTTGTGAGACTTCGAAGAACCCATCTTGCGCAAACCTTAGAAAATCCGAGAGTTTTTATAACTGCATTTGCACTACCAATGCTGACTGACAGCTGTAAGGCCAATTGTGGAGTAGTGATTCGCCTATCAGTAAGAATAATGCCCTCATCGCATTTCAACATTTCTACGTTGGTGGCTGTGGCAGGACGTCCACAGCGCGGCCGATCAAGCAGCTCCGTATCTCCACTTCCTGATACTTTGATTCTCTGAACCCAGTGACTGACTGTACTCCTGTCGACTGCAAAACTTCCATACACATCACATAGACGCTTGTGAATGTTCACAACAGTTTCCTTCTCTGCAGCGAGAAATTCTATCACAATTCGCTGCTTATAACGCAAGTTGCTAATACGCTCTATTTCAACGGTTTAGGGCAGCCGTTTTATTTTGCCGGTTGCGGTGCAATTTGGTGCACACAATTGGCACATGCCATATTTGAAGTGTGCAAAATTTCATTCTTCTATCTTCATTATTAGCTGAGAAAAACGATGTTGTGCATTACTTTCTGAACGCCCATCGTAATAATAGCGTGTGTGATATTGCTTGAAATATTCTTGCCGTAATTAGCTGCAGTTGGAGCGTTTAATCTTGTACCTCCCTTTATTATAGATCTTTACTATCTTGTTAAACCGTTTGGTTCTGTTTATCTTTAGAAGGGCTGCTGACAATAACACGTAAGCAGGGGGAAGTGATGCCTCAAGTTGTTCCCCCCAGGAGGAAGGTCCCTGAGGACACAGAGAAAGAACGGGCCGACTGCTTCGTCATGTAATGTCGTAAGAGGTGATTAGATTAATATGAGATCGTGCGTGGGGCTGGCAACCGATTGTGACTGAAACCTCTACTGAAAGAGTACACGAATGCTTTGGTGTAGGATTCCTGCATGGAGACCGTCTGCTGGGGTGGCTACATGCTGCATGAGCTAAAAAAATGATGAAAGAAGAGAAGTGGAAATTGATGCTGTATTTTGTACTTCCAAATGGGGAGACATGAAGAACACCCGTCAAGAGCTTACAAAAACTGCATCCTGACAGTTTCGCTCACATACAGCCATATCCGGTCGTGAAGTCGGTCATTTTGTAGTGGAGTCGGAGTCGGAACATTTTTTTGGCCCACTCCACAACCCTGGTCATGAAACTAGCGATCTTTACTTTTCGTCATCTAGTTTCTCTTTCAGTTTAAGTTGGAGATGTCATGTTATCAGCTTGTTTCCTCGTGGATCCGTTCTGTCTGAACAGAACAAAGGAAACAACAAATGTAACCTGACACCTAATCAAGGAAGCGCAGAATAGTTATTTACGACGTCTGATACCGAACACAAACGATGACAGGTTGCTGTATATAGCTGGCAAACACAGAGAGCAATCGAGCGAACTTACAACATGGTGATTTCCAAGATCGGTTTCAGATGCGTCCTGATGTTTACATAATGTAACAGCTCTTTTGTGCTCTATTTATGCCCCGTTTATCTTGCTGCAGGCGCCCTTAGAACAGTGCAAATAAGTGGTCCACGATATGCAGGTCAGCCAGGACCAATCGATCGTACGCCACTCCTCCTTCATTAACATTTTAAACTTAATACTGTCCTAAAACATTATCAGTACATCCTCTCCGTTCTACTAGTTTTCTGTCGATCGTATGGCTGCTGTTTTCTCGAATTACAGTGTTTCTTAACCTGCTTGGTGCGACGGACCCCTTTGATTGAAGGCTGTGGGGCCCTTTTGGGAAAGAAGTGTAAATACAAGCACAATAGAAAACTTTACATTTTAAATTGTATGTTGGTTTGGTTTTAAGGGCTATCTTCATTGCACACGGACAACTCCATCAATGCTTCAATCTCCTCCCTTAGATCACAGGAGGATCTCAGCACAGTGCACGAACTTTGTAGCACCGACGAGAATCCCAGTGTGTGTATATGGGAATCACACATTCTATAAATATTTTTGTGGTGGGTAGGTTTCCTGATTTAAAAAAAAAAAATTTTTGCCAGGGCAGCTAGCTACTCTTTCCGATTTCCAGCTGCCGATGTATTTTTAGCGTGCGCTACTTGCACACGGGACCTCTCATTTTTTTCTCCCTTATCCCAGAAGGTTTTGAATGTACTAAGAGACTTGAGACTTGAACTAAGAGACTTGAGACTTGTACTAAGAGACTTGAGAGTCGACGAGATGTGTTAGAAAAGACTAGAAGGCAACGCTGCTAAATTTTTTACACAGGGTAGAACCCGCTGTTCTTTGGAAGAACACTCTTTATCTCGTGTTATTTGGCCTATACTGGTGAATGGGAGAGTTACAGAAGTGACTGAGGCTATACTAAATCTGGGTCGTTGAGTGTCCTGAGAATGACTACTGCCAAGTAGGCACTTTCTTTGGGGGCTGCTGAGTTGACCATTCACTGCAGTGATAGCACCGTACAGAAAATCCCTGGTTCGATTCGCCGATGGGCCTAGTATCACTTGTGTTACTTTTCTGTAGTCAAGTATCCTACCTATCTATGTCTTACGAGTGCCTGCCATATACTTATTTTCGGTTATTAATCACTTATCTGAAAGGTAGCAGTCTGGGTTGTGCGTTATGCTTTCGTTCTCTAAATCTCATTGTAGCATCCTTCTTTGTCGTTCCTAGCATCCTTCTTTGTCGTTCCTAGCGTCCTTCTTTGTCGTTCCTAGCGTCCTTCTTTGTCGTTCCTAGCGTCCTTCTTTGTCGTTCCTAGCAACCTTCTTTGTCGTTCCTAGCATCCTTCTTTGTCGTTCCTAGCGTCCTTCTTTGTCGTTCCTAGCATCCTTCTTTGTCGTTCCTAGCGTCCTTCTTTGTCGTTCCCAGCGTCCTTCTTTGTCGTTCCTAGCGTCCTTCTTTGTTGTTCCTAGCGTCCTTCTTTGTCGTTCCTAGCAACCTTGTTTGTCGTTCCTAGCAACCTTCTTTGTCGTTCCTAGCATCCTTCTTTGTCGTTCCTAGCGTCCTTCTTTGTCGTTCCTAGCGTCCTTCTTTGTCGTTCCTAGCGTCCTTCTTTGTCGTTTCTAGCGTCCTTCTTTGTCGTTCCTAGCATCCTTTGTCGTTCCTAGCGTCCTTCTTTGTCGTTCCTAGCATCCTTCTTTGTCGTTCCTAGCATCCTTCTTTGTCGTTCCTTCGGGAGCAGGGGGCCGCTACATCCTGGTTTCTATAGTAACATCATCCATGTTTCTATAGTAACATATTTTAAACGAGGCTACTAGCATCATGAGCGCCCGATTGACAGTGGTTAGAGCGCTGGTCTCTCGCGGCAAAGGTGCCGGGTTCGAATCAGGGTACCGACACTCTCCAATCTACCCAGCTGTAAATAGGTACTTGACTGCTGTGTGAGTTAGGGAAGGAAAAGGCAGCGAGGAAGGGAACTGGTCACCCCATCTCTCGAAGCTAGACCTAGTATGGTGAAGTCACTAACACTTCACTCCCCTACGACAGTATCTGCTATGTGCCTGCCTTCACTTTTACCAGCATCATGCACAGTTTCTTCGTGCTCATCTCCCTTCATTATGTATTATCATCTTTTATGATATGCGTGGTAGAAACAGTGGTCTTATTCTTCGTTGATTTTATAGCAGCCTAATTATTTTAGATTCACTTCATTTTTCTTCTCACTCCCTGTGGAGCATAAAGCCACCACAACAGTTGGTCCCCTGGCAGGAAGCCTGCACAAAGCATTCACATGCTCATGCGGTGGTCGTTTCTGTTGCTATTTAGTTTGCAAAATGAGGTTGCCAGTTCCACGCACAACCTCATTTTATTTTTTAAAAAAAACTCATTTTAAACACACACACACACACACACACACACCATACACACACACCATACACACACACCACACACACACACACACCACACACACACACACACACACACTTACACACACATACATACACTAAACATCGTTTAACTGACGTGGTTGACTTATTATCAGGTTCTTTCAGTATAACGTGTCAGCAGTACATAAAGTGCATCAATTCACAAGCCTGCAATTCATTTTGTCGGCCTGGCCTGGCATGGCATTGATGACGACGGGCACGGAAGGCAATGTGCAGTCTTTATAATTATTTTTCATGCAGCTAATTATACGATGTTATTGATTTGTGGCTGTTTTTTTTTTTAAGTTTCTGTCCAGCGATGCTGAGGTCTCTTTTTATGGTACATGTCTTGTGTCGTCTTATCGTGAAAACTATGTTCTTTAGAACTGTGTTCTCTTGGAGATGTCTCTTCTCATACTTTCTTCACGTGTATTGTACATTTCTTCTCTTCACTTCACTTCACTTATTTTTAATGTCGTCTTTTCTTTTCAATAGTTGTTCTGTGGCCGTGTACATAGTTGTTCCTTTGGAAACAGACTATATTCTTACAAGACAGAGGAAGCACAGACCACCCCATAATTTTATATTTTATGAGAAACAGAAAATAATAAATAGTGTCACATATTTAGGGTAGAGTCGCTTCTACACGCCATTTCTAATAATTGGGTGATTTCCCCTGACCAATCGGATAGCTCAGATTTACCCCGGGGAAAGTGGAACAACGACGCCATTTGGCAGTAGAATGAAAGAGCGCAACTCAAGAGGTCGTATCTGGTCCAGCTCTACATATTTCTTAGTTTGAGGAAATCAAACTTCAACATTTATTATAAAATGTGTATTTCAGGACATTGAGTGGTTTTATATTTTTTACTGGCGTAAGTAGTGACAATCATTAAATATGTATTTTGAATAGAGCTCCCAACCCTAGTCGCAGCAGAACTAGGTTCGAGGATTTGAGTCAATTTGCAAAAAAATAGTCTTACACCTCAAACCATGTAGAGTAGAAAATATTCTTGTGTTGGAATACCTATGACCATTGGCATAAAAAGGACTAATCTGAAGGGATGAAAGCGTATGGTAAAATGATGCCGTGACCACTTCTCTTTAAAAAGCAAAAACCCACCACTATAAGTCAAACAGAAAATAGCGAAGATGGACCTAAGGAGGAAATGCCCACACCAGGAGTGCAACGGCAGCAGCAAACGCGTGCACAACCATTGCAGCCCACTGATTGACATGACTAAGAAATATTTGCTGACGGGAAGTTACCCTATGCAGCATGAGCCATCACTGTGTCAGAGCTTTGCCCATCAGTTCCCCTCCCCAAGTTTCTCCAACCCACGCCGCCCCTCTGACTCTGACAAGGAAAAAAATCGTTTTCTGACGGGAGGTTATCCCAAACGTAAATCCTTGAGCTTACATCCCATTATTCATGGGGCAGATATGAAGTATTGTAATCTCACCTCTATCAGGAGGAATGCAGTAACAACACACGCGGATGCGGAAAGTTACTCTGTCGAAAATTTAAGAAACCTACGATACCCATGTCTACCAACACATCATACCGAGGACACAGATAGTAGGCCTACGCTGTATCATTTTAACAGACGTGCTAAGAATCACTGGACGAGTTTAAATAGAAGAGATTGCCGCATTGCAGTCCGAAGCCTATTCACCAATGTCAAAAGTCATAGGACCTACGAAATAAAGAATCTCCATGCATCTGACAGGGCATGCATTGTCACCACAGATGAAGGTTTTCGTGCTGTTATAAAACCACTACATCCATGGCGAAGACAGGTCAGTTCGGTGAAAGTAAACACGACGCTACATACCCCCCCTCATAATAGACTAACCCGAATCGTGCACAAACAAGAAGAATTCATGAATGAACCAAAGACGACCTCTGTCGCGACACAAACAGAGAATAGAGCTGCAGTTTCAGCAACACAGACAGACACTGACACACCAAGTCAAGTTTGCGACCCCGTAGCACCAGTGAAACAGTTCGCCCAACAGAAATCCTTCAATGCTATCCCAGTTACTGCACTGAGCACAGAGAGGCTGCAGGAAGAAATAAATGACATCTTGAGGAAGGGTGATTTCAGCGTTCTCACGGTCAAATTGGTGTATGAATTACTAGAGGATAAATTTGCTGTGAACTTGTCTGCCAAACAAGATGAGATACGTTGTTTAGTAATAAACACGGTTCAACAGGATGATGGCACTCTTGAACACTATAACAGCACGTTAGATCGGGATGAAAGCAAGATTACACTACAAGAGAAGAATTCTACAGAGGTATCCATCCGACCCATTAGAAGGACAAAATATTGTTATCGCTCCACATGTTCGGTCCCCTTTAACGACACAGATTCTGACATGGACACACAAGAACCAATAGACCAAAGTTTTCACACTGACGAAATATCCAATATCTGCCCTGTTCAAACATACGGTGAGATAGTAACCAACAAGTATGAAAGAGACTCTGGTATAGATTCGCCTGGTCCTAGTTGCACAACTGATACATCATTCGCTAGTACGTTATCCCCGGAGATTCAAGCAGCTGGCAAACGTACCTGTTTTTCTTCATCAGACGCATCATCTCCTGTCATTAAATGCATGAAATTGCCACAAAATGAGATCAGACGAATAGTCAAGGCGAAACGCTATCATGTTCCCAAACCAAGCCGAGAAGTATTAGCCTCAGCTCTACTAGTCAAAAACAACAGTGTGCAAATTACTGTGCCCATTGTAAACCGTGCTAACGTTCAGCACAACCAGGTCAGAAGAAAAATCAAGGCGAAACATATACCTGCCTCAAAACCAACAGATGTTCCAGCCATACAAACCCTAACCACAGTGAAACCATCACCGCAATCAAATGATGTTAAGCCATCACCGCATTCATCAATGTCCTCAGTGTCCCAACAATCAGCAAATGCAGTGTCGTCGCCTATCACACCCGTCACCACTGCTACTCAGTATGATGCTCGCCTAAGCAGTCGGGACATTGCAAGGTTAGAGATGGTGAAGGAACTAGCGAAGCTGTTCTGAAAAACACGCCCAGGTGTTTTATGTGTTCGCAAATCCGAACACGGTCAACGCATATGTGAAAAAAACCTTTTTAACAATGTACTAACTCTCCCCATGTACTCTATTTTCAGTTTTTGACAGTTCAAATGACTTGCTTACAGACTAAGATGTCAAAGCCTCACTGAGAAAGTTATTTTTTCCAGCCTTAGAATACTGATGCCCAGAAAGAAATCAAGACCAGCCCACGGAGGATTTTCTTTAGATAGCATAATTGTGAAATAAAAATGTTAAAACAATTGATAACACACGGTGTTACGAGTTTACAGACACCCTTATTTAGTTACATACATTTTCTTAATATTTAGAATGTTACACAACTTTACCTATAACACATGTGTCACACTATTCTGTTGTAACATTCATCTCCACTTTTGTAACTGATCATATTCCACGCTTCATTCACCAGCATTTTCATGCAGACACTTTACACCAGTAGTTTTTTTTTTCTTACCTCATACTAATATTTCTTTGATCTATATTATGCTAAACTCCTTGATATCTGCCACCTTGATCAATCATACTGTTCCTACTATGACATCTCTTAACAGCACATAATTCATACCCAAAACTAGTATTGTAGGTTATGCTATTTTTCTCCACAGGATTATTTATTTTCAAATGTACATTATTATTTTAGACCCAGATGTATATTAGTACTGTCAAGAATTTTAAACATTCTCCTAAAGAGATTCCATATCCCAACCTTGACTCTCTATAGTAAGATTTTCTTCACTCCACTGTTACAACATCTTTAACTTACTATTTTTCCTCTCCACTATATTGAGATGACATTCTAGACTTGTGATCTTTTAAATCCCAATCATATTCATTCCTTGGAATTACAATCATGTTGTAATCAGGAGATCCTTGATGTACCCTTTCCTCGCCACTTATTGACAACAGACACTGCTACAACATTCCTTCTATTCTAACCTAAACTATTACTTGCAGCCCTATTGGTTAGGATTTACTATTAGAATATCTAATGTTTAGTGAATTGATTTTTATCATTCTTTAGTACTTGTGATACAAACAAGAAAAGAAAAAAGGAATTCCAAGAAAACAGAAAAGACATAAAAGAAAAAAACAAATAGAATGTTTTTTTTATATAAGATGCTATATGTTTATATATGCCACAAATGAACAATCCCTTGAGAGCATTAGTATATGCTAACCCCAGATTGAACAAATTGCACCTATTTGTTGATGATGCCTTTGCCCATGTTAAAGAAATAGCATTTGCACATGCTGACCTAGCAAATGAAATACCCCATTACCGCATGATAACCACTAATGACACATGAGATGAAGAAGCAACAGGTTATGTATGATGAAGATGACATTTTATATTAAGGTGAAACTTTATGTTGTCACAGCTGAGATTTTGTTGTAATGTTTATGCACAAAATCCCCCACATTAACATTGGAGGAGGAATAATCTTAGTCTTTCGTGGTTACGAGATAAGACAAGGATATAATAGAATATTTGATGAATACCATGGAACAAATCAGAGCAGATGATTGTTGCACATATGAGGACCATATTTGAAGTCATTATTGAAGGATTATCAGTAGACAAGAGACATAAATGAAGTATGATAATCCCATGGAACCACAGGTACTAAGGACACAAAATGGAGATTAAATAATGGAGAAAAAAAAAAATAATGACTGAATAATTGCTACGCCCAGAGGTAAAGGAAATAGAGATGCATCCGCATTTTGGAGAAGATATCTCTTTGATTTTTGCTTATTGCCTTTGTAATATGAACATTGTTGTATAACAAATGACTATTCCTTATCACGAATTACAGAATGTTGTAAGATAGTTGGAATAAATTGACAATGTACTATACTCATAACATACCCAGAATTACAGGAGAGAAAATAAATAAATGATTGATGAAAGTGGACACACTGAGATTTGCTCACCCCGAGGATATTGGATAAGAAAATAACGTTATCCCAAGGACAGACATGTCACAGATATATCATGGAGATATTATGACAAAAAAAAAAAAAAAAAAAAAAAAAGAAGAAGAATACCTAGATTGGAAATGCAACAAACTTTGTCAAGGACACCAGGAAATAGACCCCCGCCCCACACTTAAGATAACTGACGGACGAGATTTTTTAATTATAAGTACCATAAGTCACCCATCTGGCTGTAGTCAGCGGATGTTACAGGCACCACATAACTCTGACTAACCCTCGACCAGCGAAGGCAGAGTTGATGTCGAAATTTTGCACACATGTAAAAAGACATGTTTTTGTTCATGTTTGGTAAAGTCTAGACATTTATATTAATAGTTCTACAAATGATTAGTTGATATATTGATGATAAATATTCGCAGATATAGTACATGGACAATTAATAAGGATATATTTCCAGTACAGAATAAGAGGAATAGGAAGGATCCACATTTTAAATATTGGAGCACCATGAGCGAGGAATTGGACTTTTAAAGAAAATGGAAATGGTACACTGTATGCAAGGATAACCAGAAATAATATGGATAAATAGTAGTCAGAGTGCCAGGAACTTGGTCTTATAAGAATGTTGTAGATTCCTCACGATCAATTGATTATTTTCTTCCTTTCTATGTCACATTTTTTTGAGTGATGACCCCAAAATTTTTTTTTCATCTCATATTGTCAAAAGTTCTTACATCTCAGTTGATAGTTCCATAAATAATTGTTTGATGTGTTTTGCATAAACGTATTGCTAGATAAGGTACATAGGGAGTTACTAAGGATGAATTCTCAAGATAACAGGAGGACAAGAATAGATACAATGATATTGGAACACCATAAATGATACATTGGTGTTATGAAAAAAAAAAAAAAGGAGACAAATATAAATTGTATACAAGGATGCCTCGAGAGTGACAACATGGATACATATTGTCAAGAGTATAAGCAGTTGTCTTAAAAGAGAAAATAAAGTAATACGGAACCCAATGTAGAAAATTCATGATGATTTGGAAACTATATTTTTCTTTTCCCTTATATTTCATAATATGATAGTAACACATTCGTCTGTTGGTTGCTGAATAATTTGATGTTTGAAAATTGATGTATGGTAAGTCAAAGAAGATCTTTGAAGAATATATATATATATATAAAATAATATTTCTAGGGAAGAGTTCACAAAAAAATACTGTGTTGACAGAAAAGAAGGAATGATTAGAAATAACTGACTAATGGACAGGATCACCACCAGACGCACGGATATTGGAGACAAACATCACATATTTTGAAGAAGAAAAAAAATGTAATATAGAACATTTTCTACAGTGACGGACTTAGAACGAGTTCATACACTTGCCATTTGGAAAATGTCAATAACAAGGAAACATTCAGATAAATAAATAAGGATAAGCCATGAGGTTTTAATGCTTTTATTGTGAAAAATGATTAAATAATAATAATAAATTCTTTAAGCGCCAAACACGGCGCATAAGGCAGAAACCAGTGCTCTCCAGGTTGTTCGTTGTGACGCCACTCCTCTTAGCTCTTGCACATTATTTAGGCCCAACGTTCTTCCTTCTCTTATTATTGTTCTTCTGAGTGTTTCTTTTGGTCTTCCTTTTTTCCGCTTACCCTCAGGAACCCAAGTGAGCGCCTGTAGTGGTATTCTGTTGTTTTGCATTCGTAGGACATGACCGATATATGACCATCGTCTTTTCCTTATATAGTCGGAGACATATTTCTGCCTAGAGTCTTCTCTTATTTGTCGATTAGTCTTGAATTCTTTCCAACTGATGTTCATGAGTTTTCTAAGACATTTGTTCTCGAATGTATTCAGCTTGTTCTCCAATGATTTTGTTATTTTCCAACTCTCACAGCCGTATGTTAACACTGAGATAACATTTGAATTAAACAGACGAAGCTTGGTATGTATATTCAATGATCGTAATTTCCAAATGTTAGATAATCTATTGAAGGCGCTAGCTGCCAAAGCAATTCTAGTATGGATTTCTCTTGTTGTGTCACCATCCCGAGTCATTTTACTGCCTAAATAATTGAAACTTTCAACTTTCTGTAGTTTTTTCCCCGTTCAAGATGATATCAAAGGTCTCGTTAGAAAAGTTCATAGCTTTAGTTTTAGAGGCATTTATTTGGAGACCAATTTTAACCGAGAGATGACACAAATTATTTATTGCTTCTTTTTACTGTCGAGCCTGGTTCTGTTTCGGTAACAATAGCTTGTTTTACGATAGTGAATTGTTAACTCACTGATCAACCCTCCGATCCAACCGACCGATTCAAGGGTTTCGAGGTCAGTTATAGGAAAATATCTACACCACTAGATACTCTGGTGTATCTCTTATTCTATAATTTAACATAACATGGTGATATCCATCGAAATATACACATTCCTGATGTTTTTCTTTCGGCGTCTAAGGTGAGAAACGAATTTCACCTCCATCTTGGAAGGGTAGATAACTCTTAAATGATTACTTATAAAAAATGATGCTGGTTGTATTATCGTCTGATAAATATGCATATTATGTCTAGAGATATTTTCTACATGTAATAATGAGCAAGTGGCTCATTCACTAGAAAAAAAAAAAGAAGAAGAAGATGATGAGTACCCATGAAAACATCGGCTATTCTATGGAAGTGGATTGCCATTACCATAGGAATTAGAGATTTTGGACATTTCTTGGAATATTGCAGAGTACTTGGGAAATAGAATAAATAAGTACGCCAGGAAAAAAAAGATTTTTTTAGTACTTGCAGGCTTTTAATATGGAGCAAATAACAGTACAGAAAAGAGATAACACCCCTACCACATCCAAGAGAATGTAATCAACTATATTTTTGAATGAAATGTAATAGATTATGATAATCCAGCCAAGTTCTGCAAATAAGATAGTTTATTGTTCATTCCCCAGTGTTGCCACTCGTCACATTTTTTTAGTGATGACCTTATGAGTGTTTTGCAGATTTTGTTGGGCAGTGTTGCCAATTTGTAAATTTGGTGAAAAATATTATGATGTGATGAATAAGTTACACTTTTTGAAGTTGATGTCCACTACTAGTTTTTTTTTTACATAGCAGACGACCTCATATAGACATAGGACCCCAGTATAGGAATTAAATTAAATTTTTTGGAAATATTTTTGGACTTAGAAAAATTTTTTGAACTTTAAATTTTTCTGAAAAATTTTTTTGAACTTAGAAATTTTTGGGGATGGATTTTTGTTATTGATAGTACTCAAATGTCTCCCTACGGGATACATTTGCGGAGCCCCGGGATCTATATGTGGCCGTGTACATAGTTGTTCCTTTGGAAACAGACTATATTCTTACAAGACAGAGGAAGCACAGACCACCCCATAATTTTATATTTTATGAGAAACAGAAAATAATAAATAGTGTCACATATTTAGGGTAGAGTCGCTTCTACACGCCATTTCTAATAATTGGGTGATTTCCCCTGACCAATCGGATAGCTCAGATTTACCCCGGGGAAAGTGGAACAACGACGCCATTTGGCAGTAGAATGAAAGAGCGCAACTCAAGAGGTCGTATCTGGTCCAGCTCTACATATTTCTTAGTTTGAGGAAATCAAACTTCAACATTTATTATAAAATGTGTATTTCAGGACATTGAGTGGTTTTATATTTCTTACTGGCGTAAGTAGTGACAATCATTAAATATGTATTTTGAATAGAGCTCCCAACCCTAGTCGCAGCAGAACTAGGTTCGAGGATTTGAGTCAATTTGCAAAAAAATAGTCTTACACCTCAAACCATGTAGAGTAGAAAATATTCTTGTGTTGGAAAGCATTTAACTCAAGGAATGCTTATGATGATAAAGAAATCAAGGAGAAATCTGAAGAGATGGGTAAACGTCGTCGAACCTAAAATAAGACAGTAACTTAAAGGAAGGAACACGGTGGAATGAGAAGGTTCGCCATATTTGACAATTGAGTAGGCCTATGAGACAAAGATGCAAAAAGGGATTTTTGTATCGATGAAAGCATCTGATGAGATGATAGAACTTTATTATGCTTATTATTGTAAAAATGTTCTGAATTCCAGACTTTGTTGAAATTTTAAGTTTCATGCTGAAAGATATTAAAAGTTTTGCATGAAATCGAACGCTGTTGAAAAGGTGAATTACTACAGTTTTGAGATTTAGATAAGAAATCTATCCATTTCAATTAAATTCGCTACATCAACACCTAAGAGAAGAAAATCGAACCCCCGTACCCACCCTGTCTTCTAATGTTATCAATTTTTTTTTTTTTCATTTTGTGCCCTATCCAGCGGCAGTGTCGTCTCTCAAGATGTTCACTGATATTCGTATCGTTATTTCCATTAGTTGGTGATCTTGATATTTCAACCCTGTTTTGTGCAGGCACCCATTTATGAACATATGTATCTTTCTGAAAAGTACATAGCGTTCTGTGTACGTCCTGTGCTTCTCTTTGGTGCGGAATGCTGGTGAGTTACAAGAGAAAGAAATATCGAAATTGTCTTCTTTCCACATAATTTGCCTAAGAAAAATTCTCCGAATTTTTTGGCCGAATACAATCACCAAACAAGAACTGCTTACTCGGAGCAACCAAGAGAACATGCACACCATCATAGCTGGCAGAAATTGGAGTTGGGTTTGCCAAGTTCTCAGAAGAGACCCTGATGTCATCATATGAGGAACTATGGACCCCTGAAGGAAAGCGAGAGTATCTCAGACCTAAGGGTCTTTTATGTTTGGACATGCGCCCTAATATAACCGACTAGGTTGAACGGGACGCGCCTCGCCAAAACGAGGCAAAATTTTATTTAAAAAAAAAAAAAAAAAAAAGGGAGTCCGACCAAAAACAACTTGGCGGAGAGCTGTGGAGGCCGAGATGCAAAGAATAAACCAGAGCTGGGGAACTGCACGAAGGATGGCCGCCGACCTTACAGATTGGAAGCAGTTTGTTACTACCCTACAAGACGCCACCAGGCCTGATGGGCACTGACTGCTTTGACGGTCATCTGCTAAGGATCAAATTAGTATCTTTGTGGTTGTCATTTTGAATGATCTCCATGTAGGACTGATTTGACATTTCAGTTGACATTATTTTCGTGTTGAGTTTAATTTCTTTTCATTTCCATATATTTCACACTACAGTGAAAGCTCATCTTGTCTCTAGTTTCCTTATTTTGTTATAATTATCTGTTCCTCCAGTTTTGTCAATATTGCTGCCAAAATCTATGTATGACTCCACATCTTATATTGATGTATCTCCCAGGGCAGCCTGGCTATCATTAGTCGCATTTATTCTCATAATCTTTATCTTTTTATTGGTGTATTTTCAAACCTGGTTGCCCCGACCTCTCATAGAGTATTTTAATTTTATCTTGCGCCTAGTTACGGATATGGGGCAGACGACGGATCAGGTCTATAGCAGGATTTCTTAACCGTGGACCACGGACCCCTTCGGGGTTCCTTGCATGCATTCTAGGTGGTCCGTGTACATAATTTTAACATTTGAATGTTATTTTCACTAAAATGTTTACTCTGAATATTATCATAGATTTGTGCGTACTTAGTGATCCTTCTACCGTGAGGTGTAGAGGTTTGGAGGAGGGATCACCATACTATCATATCGGCTGTCTTCATAGATTTTTGCATCTTAAGAAATATATTCTTTTTGCAGGTTGTTTTTGTATTTTCAGTATAACTATATTTAAGCTTAACGAGTTTCTTTGTAAAAAAATGTATTACTTGTATTAAAAAAAAAATTTATTTAGCATCTGTGTGCATTTTCTTCTACTAAGGGGTCTGTAGCCTTCACCTGAGAATTAATGCCGTACATGGCAAAAGAAAGGTTAACAACCGCTAATCTAGATTATCAGGCTGTTTGTCAGTCCTCTGAATTCCATTTCTGTCGGTTGATGTTGTCACAATCAAGTCAGCAGACAATGAGAAAAGTAATGGTGTATCTCCGTCTTTTGTTTTTTGTCTTGATGATCAATCAGTACCCTTTAGCTCCCCAAGGAGCATAGGCCTTCAACAAACACATGCCAAGTCTTCCTGTCCCGTTTCATCCGCTAAAGTTCTTTCCATGTTTTCCTCATCATTTTCACCTCTGTTTCCAGTTCTGTTCTCCATGTGTTTTTTGGTCTACCTCTGCCTCTCTTTCCCTGTGGATTCCAGAACAAGGACTGCCTTGCAATGCTATCAACAGATTTCCTCAATGTGTGTCCTATCCATCGCCAGCGTCTTCTTCTCAACTCTTGTTCCACTGGCACTTGTCTGGTTCTTGTCATCAATTCCACATTTGTGACTTTGTCATACAGTACCATTTCAGTCCTTCTGTTCTACGCAAGCACCCGCTTATAAAAGTCTGTAGCTTTTTGGTTGTTGTCTTTGTTGTTCTCCATGTCTCAGAGCCATACAATAGGACTGACTTGACATTTGAGTTGAAGATTCTTATTTTCGTGTTGGACTTGATTTCTCTTGTTCTCCATGTGTTTCCCAGTGCAATGAAAGCTCCTCTTGCTTTTTGTATTCTTATTTTGATATCACTGTCTGTCCCGCCAACTTTGTCTATATTACTTCCAAGATATGCGTACGATTCTACATCTTTTAGTGGTGTTTCTTCAAGTTCAACCTTGTTATCATTTCTTGCATTTATTCTCATAATCTTTGTCTTTTCCCTGTGTATTTTCAGGCCCACTTGATGTGACCTCTTATCGAGAATTTTCATTTTCTCTTGCATCTGATTAAGGTTATGGGACAGAAGAGCCAAGTCATCTACAAAATCCAGATCATCAAGCTGTTTAGTCAGATTCCACTGGATTCCATTTCTGTTGTGTGATGTCGATGTTTTCATAACCCAATCTATTGCTAGTAAGAAAAGAAATGTAGACAAAAGGCATCCCTGTCTCACTCCCGTTTTAATCCTAAACGGTTCTGTAAGTTGTCCTTCATGAAGAACTCTGCATGTCATGTCTTCATATGTCATGATCATGAAGTTAATGATCTTCATGGGAACTCAATAATGCCTCATCAATTTCCAAAGCGATTCTCTGTCTACACTGTCAAATGCCTTTTAATAGTCCACGAATCCGATGTATAGCGGTGAATTCAATTCCAGACTTTGTTCAACTATATAGTCTTGATGATGCACGCGTAATAAACTATTTACTTTCCATGTCTGGATGCTATCTTCTCTCGTACAGCGATGTTGTCCTCTTGCTTGTTGGCTGTCAACTTTTCCGTATATTACGGTTTTTAGCAATGTGGTAATCTCATACATTCGCAACATTTTATCCAAGTTTGATCTCTCTCAGTAATTCTTTTCTTTCCTAGCTTTTCAAGAATTTTCTTTGTTTGCTTAGCTTTCATCGAGATGACAACCATTCTTCTATGTATCCCCATTCCAAGGGGCTCTACTTTCTATAGTCCGTTCGGAAATTCGTGCCCACAGAAAGCGTCAATCTTCTCCAAAACTGTTTGTTGTATGGACATGAATTTTTGCATGCAGTCTTAGATTTTCCATGCAGTTAAGATTTTGCGATCATTACATCCACAGCTTTGGCAAAATTTGCAAAACGGCGATTTTCTTTGATCTTTTTGGAACATTTGCCTAAATCTGCCCGCAACATTAATTCTTACAGTAAATCACAACATTTGTGCGACAAGACGGTACAAAGGCGTGTCCTAAATGTGTGATTGGTTGTTCACGTGATTTTGATACGAGGAATGATGATCTGATAAAGAACAATGATAGCAGTAAATCATCAGGAAGCTATGACGAATCGTAACTGTTTATGTGTTATTATAGATTGGCATATGAAATTAGTTTATCACAAACGAAGGAATGCGAACGACGTGCCTCATTCCGGATCGGACGACTCCAATAAGTTCACAATAGTTATTGGTTGGATAAACTGCAAGCCATCTCGCTGTCAGTAATCTTCTTCTTCTTGGAGCACGTGTTCTTCACATTTAGCCCAGTACTCTGTGTCTATTCGTGAAAGGGCCTCACGAGTCATGTCTTTAACATCGCACATTTTAAAAGTGGTGTTCTGGGCGGCCACTTGCCCTTTAACTCTAGCCCAAACCAGCTCTATTGGGTTAAGGTGAGAATGATAAGGTGGGAGTCGAAGAAAAACATGACCCTGTTCTTGGATAATTTTATCAATCAGATACACTTTTGTCTTATTCCTCTGTCTCACAAGCTGCAACAACTCTGGTTTTAAATAGCTGTTGTCAGCGAAGATGTTTTCATTCACAAGCCAACTCCTGATTTCGTCTTTCGTGCTTGCCGAAGTGGGAACTTTATCCTCATGCGCTAGAACATTATGATAGGACGCATTATCCATCACCAGGCAAGACGGCCTATCTAGAGTCGGGAGGAGTGTATTCACTATCCAATCTCTAAAAATTTGCCCATTCATTTCACTGTGGTAGTCCTTACCATCTACAAACTTTGATTGAAAAATAAGCTCTGCGTCACGGACAAGCCCATTCTGTCTGCTGCCAGCATGTGCTAATATAATGCGTTGACCTTTGCTGCTGGGAATTTTCCTTCTATAGTCTCCATCAACAGATTGCCATTCTTTCTGGTTCGTATGATGAGCATTAACCGAAGATTCGTCCAAATACACTATATCATAGCCGTCTTGTCTTCTCTCACGAATCTGCCTAAGGTATTTGCTTCGAGCTGCAACCAGATGTGGTTTTTCACATTAAAAAATTCCTTCCGCCAGACGTTTTTCTAAAAGTGAAGCCGACACTTCTGACAAGTTGCCAAAGAGTTGTTTTTGAGACGTTAATATCGCATTCTACTTGCAGCCGACTTTTCAGCATGCGGAGAGTAACAAGTTGATTGGCATTAAACATCTTCAAAATCAAACGTCTAATGACATCCTTGTCAGTCATCAATTTTTTTCTTCCTTCCTTGCTTAACCGCAGCCTCTGTACAATCACCGTCCTGTTGTATCCAACTTCGAAAAGATCTATCCACACCCAGGGCCTTTCGTGTTCTCCTACCTGGTTCTTGGATGTCGTGGTATAAACAACCCATCTTAGCCTCTCTGCGAAAATGCCTGTACCATATAACAGTTACCTTCTGCAAAGTGATAAATTTGCATTTCAGATTCATTGCGCTTTTCATAATTATGCAGTTTAGTTTTTTATTAATATATTATACGCTGGTGTCGTTTTTGTTTCGTTGCAGCCAACTCTTTGCAATTAGCATTCTTCTTCTTCTTCTTTTGTCCTTAGCCAACGACCGGCAAAGCAGTCAGTGGCCATTACGCCTAGTGGCGTCTTAAGGGCAACAGCGAACAGATTTTCTTTGCCATTGTTCCCATCACGCCTAATGGCGTCTTTAGGGCAACGACAAATCAATCCGTTTGCTGTTGTTTCCGTAATCAAAGTGACTGGCAAACGGGTGATCAGCCCGTTGGTGCAATTAGCATACGCCGCTGAAATAATAACTCGCGACTGTGTACAATAGGTGCGCACTCGTGCGGACATGCAGTCACTACACTAATTCAAACAAAAATAATACTGAATAGCACATTTCATCGCTTGTGCTGTGCTGCAACAAAAATTAAGTGCGCAATTTTTGAACGGATCTTGTAACTTTCCTGTAGAACTAATAAAAATTAACCCAGACAACGGTAAGAGTTTTTTTTTATATAACTTAAAGAAGAAAATTCGAACATGACATGAGTTTTGTAAGGGCAAAAAATATATTAATAACTGCATTGATATCAGTAGGCCACATAGCAAATTTCAATAACATCCGTCAAGGGGTTGCAAAGTTACAACGTTCGATGCGTGGGCACGAATTTCCGAACGGACTATAAGTGCTTGTTCACTGTTCATCTTTCGACACTATGCAATAATTAACATATATAATATCCCAGCTTTTTCTGTCGGTACGTAACGCTAAGGGATGCAACTTTAGCTGAACGTTAGACATTAATTGTATTGTTTCCCTTATATGTACTCTCCCGAAGAATGCGCAAATGACGGTGTGCAAAAAATATTTATAGAATGTGTGATCCCGTATACACACATTGGTATCCTTGCTGCTGCTACGTAGTTCGTGTACTGTGGTGATGCACAGTGGTATTTTAAAAAATACTTTTGAATAAGTAAAACTGCCGTTAGGTATTGGTCCTTTTGAATTTAATTCCCGTCTTATGACGGGCTTTTACACTAGTGAACATATATAACAATCGATGTCATTTTCCCTTTTATTCCAGTGTTCTGTCTGTTTTGTTGATGTTGTTATGCTAATGTATATCTAATGTTGTTAAAACACCAAGAGCTGACGCTCAATGACAGTGAATCAAATTCAAGTCAATGTTGTTAAAAGCAGCTGGCCAGCTTCACAGAAGAGATCAAGTAATAATCTTCAGGCTGCGCACAGGCCCAACAGACTGCGTAATAAGATACAAATAGGCGCTACAGCTGAGTGTACTTTTTGGCGCAGATCAAATAGTTGCTGAACATCTTCTGCAGAAGTAGCCCCCACATATGAGAAACTATGACCAACGTTTATTGCCGTCACCTGTACTGATCTAGGAAAAACTTTTATGAAGATGTCAGCAACCTCAGAAAAGCCACTGCTGTCTTCAAGCATATTCCAGATGTCTGAGGGTGTTCGATGACAAAAGCAAGAAGCAATATATCCTTCTCATCAAACAAAATTTCCCCATGAATAATTCCAATTTTGCGAATTGTCTTTTGTGCAGAGTTCGGCGAATCGATGCAGTTGCAATGATTATATTGCATCCAGAATTGCCATGTTCTTTCTTTCTTTCTTTGCATTTTTTTTCTTTCTTTCTTTCATTTTCTGTCTGCCTTTCTTTCTTTCTTGCTGTCTTTCTTTGTCTTTATTTCTTTCTTTGCATTTTCTTTCTTTCTTTGCAATGTTTTTCCTTTCTTTCTTTGCATTTTCTTTCTTTCTTTGCAATGTTTTTCTTTCTTTCTTTCTTTCTTTGCATTTTCTTTCTTTTCTTTCTTTCTTTCCTTTCTTTCTTTCTTTCTTTCTATGTATTTTCTTTCTTTCTTTGCATTTTTGTTCTTTTATATATTTCTTTCCTTTTTCTTTCTTTCTTTCTTTGCATTGTCTTTTGTTCTTTCTTCCCTGTCTTTCCTTCTTTGTTCTCTTTCATTCTTTCTTTATTTTCTTTCATTCTTTGTTCCTGTCATTGCATTTTCATTCGTTCTTTCTCTCCTTTCTTTTTTCTTTCATTCTTTCAACGTTGATATGTGGAGTTGATGTTACCAGTGGCTAAATGAGGGGGAAAAGGTGCCAATTTTTCCGATACATTCCAGAATGAAATGAACCATCTGTCACCTTTATGTAATGAAGGAATGATTGTGAATGCGATAGCGAAGGGGAAGAAAAGAAGACGCAGCATACAAAGGAGAGAAGTTGTCATTTGTAAAATGGCGAATAAGCAGTGAACTGGTAAATTGAGGATAGATGGGAGTTGCATGCAGACGAATGAATAAAATTGACAGTTTGCAAAAAAAGAATAAAGATACTTCAAGAAACAGATAGTTTAAAGAGATGCTGAAACTGAGTAGCAGAAGAGTAAGATATAAAACTTCTGGAACAGACGGAAAAAATATCCAAGCAGCAAATACGACATTGTAATAAAAATAATAATAATAGCCCTTCAGTGGTAACTGACTACGGGAATGCGCCCCTGAGGTGACACCCATCAGCTGTTAACGACATGGTATCGGGAGCCGCGCTGGTGTAATGGCTTCGGCGTTGTACTGGCGACCAGGTGTTCATGGTTCAAACCCGGGCGTCGGCGTTTGAAGAAATGTTTACGGCCGGAAATTTGACTGAATAGCCTGAACGGCTCCTGTGATAAACCCTCTGTGGATGGGAAGGAGCGAAGCTCCTGACCGGGTTGGAAGGAAAGTCCTCAGGTTCCCCAGCCTCGCAATGACATGTCATTGGACCGAAGGGCTGAAAGCCCAAGTGCCGCTGGTTTAAAAAAAAAAAAAAAAAAAAAAAAAAAAAAACGACATGGTAAGATGCACATTTTTTATAAATGGGTTCTTGCGTAGAATAGAAGCATTGAAATGGTACTACAAGGTCAGCAATGTGGAACTGATGACAATAACCAGACACATGACAGTAGAACAAGAGATCGAGACATTGGCGATGGATTGGGCACATTGATGGAGAAGTATTTCTTTAAGTCATTACTAACTATAGGAATGCGCCCCCCGAAACGATGTAAACAAACACTTGAAAGATGACCAGTCCTCAAGCCTGTTCCTCGCTGTGTTCGCTTCTACACTGTGACCTCCTCAGACAAAATCAGCACTTGTCTGCTCTCTACTGCTATCGTAAACATTGTTAAAGTGACAAGGGCTGTTAATATGTTATTGTTGTTGTTAACATATGGAAGATGCTGTCGCGAGAGGTAAAGATAATAAGATGATGATAATATCCTGGACAAAAAGGTGTATCAGATGATACCAGGACAGTGCCAGATAAGAGACTGGTCTTACAAGAAATACCCCATTCTCTGAAAAGAGTAATGGTGTATCGAAGTCAAAGGTAGAGTTAAGCTGTATAGACCACTAAGTGAGATGGTAATGGCAATGGCAATCCTAGTTACCTATGTTGCTCCTCTCCAGACCAACCTAAGACTATGACTCTGCTAGGGGTAATTAACTAACCAACAAAAACTTTGAACCAAACTTAAATAATTCAATAAAGACTGTTGGTACAATTTATAATTTATTTATATACAGGATCTTTTTTCTTTGTACTTCTGTTAAATTTCAAATAAAATCAAATTGATTTCAAAATAAAATCTGTTTCACTTTCATTATATATATATATATATATATATATATATATATATATATATATATATATATATATATATATATATATATATATATATATATATATATATATATATATATATATATATATATATATATATATATATATATATATATATATATATATATATATCACATTTACAGTTAATTTATTTTAACTAATAAAATCTGTCTTTTGTGCTTTCTTGAATAGAATATCAATGTTAATTTATGATAAAGTCATAAAGACTTATATGACTGTCAATTGTCTTCCCAATAAACCACATGATTTTGCTATCATCATAACACAGTTTGTTCGTAGTTGTGTGGTAATTGAAAGTAGAAGTAGCCCAACAAAGAGCTACTTATCTTTAAAAAGTCCTTCTAGGCCTCGTACAGCAGTATGATCGGAGAGAACCCCACAACTGCGGGTCTTCCAATTCAAGATGACACAGTTGATACTGGCACAGGCTCTGAACAACTTGAACATCTACTAGCTGACTTGGTCACTAAAGATTTTAGTACGACCTCAGGGCAGGATATAACCTGAAACATAATATACAACCTACGTAGTATTGCTCATTGTCTCCCTACACAGTCAGGAGGTATAATGAGACAGTTCAGACAAGCTGTGGTAAATCATGAGACGTAGTAAGTCATGAATAACACAATTCGTTCCAGTTCTAGCACAATAGTTCAGTAATTCACTTGTTGCAGTTCTGTCCATGATTTGCTTCTTTAAAATCATATAGGCCTTATGGTAATCATTGTGTCATACATCAAACAATACAGAAAATCAATCTGTTTCAATCATTCCTTCTTCCAGTTTGGATAGTCCTTCCAAGCAAGCATAATATCTTTAAAACGCTTTCCACAACCAACTAGCTCAATCCATCCGTTCTACTTATTTATTACACAATTAAACTAAACCAACACACTTCGGGTTTTCCTCCAGAAATAGCACAATGATTCTACACATACCAATATTACCCTAAGCACACATTGATAATATATTTACATATATGTATATTTTAAATTAACATCTCGCTTACCCTCAATCTCTTAAGGGTCCTACAGGCAGTGTGGTGCAACAAGGCCATACCAAAGGATTGGGAGATTGCCATCATAACACCGATTTTCAAAAATGGTGACAATTGACAATGTGGAAACCATAGAGGCATATCCCTTCTCAGTGTACCTGGTAAAATCTACTCTAGAATCCTAGAGCAGAGACTCCGACGCCTAGATGAGCCACAGTTGGATGAAGTCCAGTGCGGATTCCTTGCAAACCGAAGTACGCAAGACCTAATCTTCACACTCAGACAGCTTAGTGAAAAGGCCCTTGAGTATAAGAGTGAGATCCATCTTTGTTTCATAGATCTGGAAACGGCGTTTGACAGGATCCCCTGGAGCAAACTTTGGGACTGTTTGGCAAGGAAGAACATTCCAGCACCTCTTATTCATGCTATACAGAGCTTCTACAAGTCTTGCAGAAATTATGTGAGGACAGCAAACCATAAGTCAGAAGGGTTCAGGACCACCACTGGTGTAAGACAAGGTGATATCCTGTCACCTTATCTTTTCATACTCCTCATGGACGATGTCATCAAGGCATGTAAGGAGAGAACAAGAAAGTATTCAGTAGGGTACTGGAAGATGAGACAGGTCTGTATTTCGGAGCTGGCATTTGCTGATGATGTTGCCCTGATTGCTAAATCAGAGGCACATCTCCAATCCAACCTGCAAGTCTGGAAGGAAGAGCTGCAGAAGAGAGGGATGGTCATAAGCAGCTCTAAAACAAAATCTATGGTGATATCACTAGAAGAAAGAAATCAGATTAAGCTGGGAGAACAGGTCCTGGAGCAGGTCGACCACTTTAAATACTTCGGAGCTATTATAGACCGAAAGGGAGGTATCAAAGAAGAGTTGGCCACTCGAAAAGCAGCAGCGGAGACTTTTTCAAGCCATAAATCGAGGATTCCTCGGCAAGAGAGAGGTTGGTAAGAAAACGAAGATGGCTGTAAACCGCTCCACCTATGTCCCAGTCTTGACATATAGATGCGAGCCATGGGCAATGACTACAACCCACAAAAGCCAGATCCAAACCTCAGAAATGAGGTATCTGAGGAAGGTGGTTGAAGTAACAAGAAGAGACGTGGTCCGCAACCAGACGATACGTCAAGGCCTAAAATCCCACTCCTTGCAGACCCATGTAGAACAGTTCCAACTAAGATTGTTTGGCCATGTCTGCAGAATGGGAGAAGATCGGCTACCACGACAAGCAGGGGAAACAAAGCCAGGGATCCAGACCCCCAGGACGACCCAGAGTCCGCTGGGAGGACAACATTAGACAATCTTTGAAGGACCGAGGACTAGAATGGAACCAGGCCAGGAGGAAGACAGCCGATAGGATAGTCTGGCGCTCTCTTCCAAACCTCTACACCTCACGGTAGAAGGGGAACGACTAAGTAAGTAACTTACCCTCAATCACAGACAGGTTTTGAATGGTTACACAGTCTGCTCACACTTCTGCAGATGGCATAGGAGTTGATACAGATGCTGTTCTCTGTGTCTGTAGTTTGAAATAGGCGGCGAGTGTGTGCGCCTTCTGTTCCCTCCCCTTATATAGTGGATTTGCGGATGTACGAGATAACAACTAGGCCTTTTTATTTTTAATTCACGCAAACAGTGTAGGTTTTGGCAAAATATGTCTGAAGTCCTTATGTCTGCACCGATTTCTTCCATCTGAGGCTTATTTTACTCGTATGAGTGAGCTCTCTCACTATGGATATCCACTTTATCCTATAGTTTATTCGACTATTCACTGGAGCAGCCGAAACATGGAAAAACACAAAATGGTTCATGCTCCACTGTCTTCTATTCATAATAATTTCGGCTCTACAACACATCCAGTGAATCTACGAGGGAAGGTCAAAAAGTAATGCCTCCTATTTTTTATGTATGTAAATACTGCATCGGTGTGCAATTTGTAAATTTAGCAGGATTCCTCAAACACTCTTCTGCACTGTATAGCATTACAAACCTGTTTCAGTAACAGGTGGCACCACTGTAACAGTTTAAAAATAGCTGCCAAAGACGTTCGGTTAAAACAACGTTATGTCATAGAATTCCTCAATGCTGAAGGCGAGACCCCAATTCGCATCCACGAACGTTTGAAGAATGTTTATGGAGATTCAACAGTGGATGTTAGCACTGTCCGACGTTGGGTACATCGTTGTGACGAAGCTGAAGTAGGTCAATCCTCAATGGCTGACGCAAAGCGGACTGCCCGTCCGTCTACCGCAGTGACTCCACACAACATTCATCGAGTTGATGGCATCATTCGTGGTGACCGTCGGGTAACACTGGATGAACTTTCTTCCATGTTGTCTATTAGTAAAGGCAGTGTCCAGAACATCATTAAAGACCTGGGTTATTCAAACGTTTGTGCACGGTGGGTACCCAGAATGTTGACAGACAGACATAAAGAAACAAGGAAAACCATAGCCATCACCCTCCTGCACCGTTACGAAACTGAAGGAGAAGAGTTTTTATCGAATATTGTGACAGGTGATGAGACTTGGGTTCATTTTTTTGAACCAGAATCCAAGAGGCAGTCAATGGAATGGCATCACACAACATCGCCGACAAGAAAGAAGTTCAAAAGTTCACCATCTGTAGGGAAAGTTATGGCCTCCGTGTTTTGGGATGAGAAGGGTGTGATTCTTCTCGACTTCTTGGAATAGGGAAACACGGTGAATGCAGACCGTTACATTGAAACTTTGAAGAAGCTTAGAGGTCGTCTTCGGCGACTTTACCCATTAAAAGATCAGAGAACTGCACTACTGTTGCACGATAATGCCACGCCACACGCCGCTAAACGCACCATTGATGCGATTGCAGAATTTGGCTGGACATTATTACCACATCCCCCTTACAGTCCCGATCTTGCACCTTCTGACTTCCATCTGTTTGGACCACTGAAAGAAGATCTTCGCGGACATCACTTTGAGGACACCGAAACCCTTAAACATGCCGTACGCCAGTGGTTTAGGAAAAAGGACACAAATTTTTACCGTGCGGGGATACATGCCCTTGTGAGAAGATGGACAAAAACTGTAACAAATAACGGAGACTACATTGAGAAATAAATTTTTGAAGTTCAGACTTGGGGCTACATTTCAATGTGAATTTTATCTGCTTTCTTGCCTATTGAATGAAATTAAAAATTACGAGGCATTACTTTTTGACCGTCCCTCGTATTGCTATCTGCCTAAGGCTAATGATCCCTGTTATCGAATTGGGTCCTACTTTAACTAGGTAATCCATGATTATTTGCACACTGCTTACCGAAATATTGTCAACATCTACACTTTCATTGTCTCCATGTTGAAAAGCCTAGCGTATACTCCGACACTACGTGTAGCAAGCTGGCGTTTCATTGGTCAGTTATTTCCACGGGGATTGCGCGCTGATAAGTTTTTGTGAATGATCGCCGAGATATGATCCAGACCTCACTACAGATGCTTCCATCCTCATGACTCTTCGTCGCTGTGGTTTACTTCCACACTGTGACCTCCTCAGACAAAATCAGCAATTTTCTGCTGTCAACTTTTCTCGTAAACATTGTTAAGGCGTCATGCACGGTATTAGCTTGCTGTGTCCCCAACACTTGAAAGATTCTTCAATCCTCATGACTCCTCGCTGTGCTTCTGCACTGTGACGTTCTCAGAAACAATCAGCACTTCTTTGCTACTCACGCAAACATTTTTAAGGCGACAAGCTCTCTCCCTCTCCCTCTCTCCCCCCCCCCCCCCCCCACCCCAACTCTATTTCTCTCGATGTTTAAAAAAAAAAAAATGCCCGTTAGTTTCCTGTCTCCATATACATATTATGAGGCCATATTTTTACCCACTTCTACCATCAATTATATATGGACGCGGAACATGAAAGCAATTAGAGGAGAGTTTGAGATGATGTGCAGAGTATCAGTGGCGTTTGTTGCCAGGTGGTGTCACGTTCAGCCTCCCTTGAGACTTGTGTGCGATAGTGTGCTCTATCGCTGTGTTTCCCAACGTGTGGTACGCGTACCTTCGAGAGTTCGCGAAATAGGTTAAGGTGCACACGACATTTTTTTTACCTTGCTTTATCATCCCATTTTTTAAGTGCAGAAAACAATTACAATTTAATAAAAGAGAATAGTGTTCTGTAGAATTACACTCGTGCTTATTTACATGTGTGTTGCCTTGTTCTTGCGTGACGGGCGATACGTTTGCCTTTATAACGGACAGGTAGGATACCAGATGTTTTGCATGAATAAATCTATAGCATATACTTTAACAAGGTCGAACTTAAAGAACCACAACTAAAAGATGTAGAATCGTACATATATCTTGGCAGCAGTATCGACAAAGTTGGAGGGACAGACAATGATATCAAAATAATAATAAAAAAAACAAGAGGAGCTTTCATTGCACTGGGAAGCAAATGGAGATCAAGAGAAATCAAGTCCAACATGAAAATAAGAATCAAAGGGTTAAGAATTGGGCACGCAGGCCCGTCTGACATTCTGCCCTTCTTCTCTCTCTCTCTCTCATCATGTATACTGTATCCTTGCGTCCTCACATTTACTTTAAGCATTATTTAGGCATTTATCATTATAAAAGTAATATAACATCATACATTTGCAATAATCATCATTATAAAAGTATGTTTTTAAAATAAATTTAAAAAAAAAAGGAAAAAAAAAGACTGATAAAAACCGAATTCCTCATACAGTAAATTAGACGTGAGGTGACCAATTCTCTTACTCTCTTTGCCTTTCCTAACTCGATAGCAGAGATAGGTATATGGAGCGTGACGCGGTCAGGTTTTGATCACGGAACCCGGCAGCTTTCCCGCAAGATGAAAGCGTTCTAACCGCTTAACCAATCGTACGCTACCATATATTATGTATGCACTAATGTAGATAATAATAGTATTATTAATACTGCCCTGATTACTCCGGTGAGACTCATAAGGGGCACGTGATTATTAAGTTTGAGAAACACTGCTCTATCCCATACAATTGCGACGTAGCCAGGGACATGTTACATTTTCCGGTTATTTAAATCGACTCACAAACATAAGCTTCTGGACTGGAAATGTTAATTGTTTTGTTGTGTTTTCAGTGCAGAAAAGTTAAAATGCAGTGGAATTTATGTTTTAAAAAAATCCTAACAGTTGTCATAAAATTAACAAGTGATACAACGTAAAAATATCTCCAAAGGATAAAATGTAAGGATAAAAACATAATGCGTAAGCTGCTGATAGTACATGATCGCCCTGACCGCGGGTCATCACCCTCCATAAAAATTGACTTGCTAGACGGGAAATCAAAACGGTTACCATTTGAACGGGATGAGAACGGCGGATCAAAAGGAAAAAAAAATATGACTGAAAAAATTGCGTGAGACTAGCAAGGCTAAGGAGACGCAATTGGGGGGGGGGGGGGGGGGGGGGGGGAGAAAAAAGTCACGTTTCCCAAGTTGACATAAAGTAAGGAACTGGACAGAAGGGACCTTGGATATGATACGCCACAGTCATTTATTGGACGCTTTTGCGATACCAAGCCTTTTATTTGAATTCAGCGGCAAACGCAGATGCTTGAAATATTACAAAATTTAAAAAAGTAACTTTTTCTTAATATTAATGTTAGGAATATAAAAATTAGCTGGCCGGATGGCCCATTCTGAGCAGTGAAATAATATGCTTTTATTTATACAGACGGATAGATAATAATGAAGACAATGACAAAAGACTGTTGTTCACATCAGCGAAAGACTGCATTGAATCAAACAAGTCACTATTTGCACAAAAATCGCGACCTTGAAGACTCAAGTGTCCAAATCTAGTTAGAATGAAAGAGAAGGGGAATTGGTGGAAGCTGTGGCTAAAAATAACTTTACAGACAAAAAGTGTAGAGGGGACGAATAGGTTGGTTCAAAAACCAAGTACGTTTTTGTGAAAACGCAAGTAGAGACGGACGGACTAACAGATAAAAATCCATACTTGACTGAAGCATGACTGAAATGACTTTAGTGTAGGAAATTTGAATTTAAAAAAACCAAGGCATTGATTGGCCACAGACAATCATATTATCCGCGCTCAGACGAGCTTTTTTGCCATTCCTCAATAGTTGTCCAGTGATAGACACAGTAAATTTCAAGTGTGGTGATTTCCAAATGAAATAAATTGAAATAAGTTCAGGGACGCCATACTATAGCCAGCAGCTCAGCTGAGTTTTGCTAGCATTTCTGTGTTCTTTATTCATAATCTGGTAAGATTGAAATTATTTCTTTGCATATTTTGAATATTGTTTAATGTTTTGAGTGATTTGATACTGCCATATCAAAATCTAGCCTTACAAACAAGTAAGGATTTGCTCTAGACCCCCCGCCCTAGTTCAGGGTCTAGGGACAAACAATATATATACTCCAGCAAAGATTAGGAAGGACAGATCAAGTGTTGAGATCAGTGGAACGTATCACCTATCCTATTCTAGGGCAAGAAGCTAATAAACATATTTATGAATATGTAGTCTGGGAGAACTTATCCTATGGGAAACCAACTTGGTAAGATGTGTTGTATGGTCAGAGAGATCTGACCCTGTCTAAATGGTGTTATTGTAAATTGTTACGTGTAGAAGTGGCTCCTTAGGTAAGGTTCTGAACCTAAACCAATACTTTATTTCAGAGCTGTGAGTTTTTTATGTTGCCACCAAAAGGCGGTGTCAAATGCTGGGTAAATAATTGACAGTGAGGACCCGTGCAGTGTCGCATCTCGGCAGAACAGCCTTGTATTGCCCCAAGCACGGAGAGGTGGGGCCACCCGATATATTGCCCCCAAGCACGGAGAGGTGGGGCCACCAGATTCCAGCACCAGCGCTACACCTTCAAAGTTACGTAAGCAGGCTGGTCTGCTGGATTTACACCAACTTCATAGACATAACACCCAAAGTGAATTACTACTAAAACATCCCATTTACTTCCATCATTAATGGACAATGTTTGGTAAACTTAGACAGGGAGGGATGAAGCCACCCCAACAGCACATCTATTCATCGTTCTCCCAGGGAAAATAAAATTTTGAACTGTAGAAACCTTAACTACTCGTGAAAATTGTATACGTACACACCTTTGATTTATCATGTCATTTATTCATGCCATTCACTCATAAATTCCAAAATTTTTCATATGTTCTGGCCAACATAAAACCTTGGTTCAGAACAAATAAATTTAAAAAAAAAAGATTTACTTTCTAAAAATTCACCAGCTGAATTTAGTTCATTGTGTTCTAAATTTTATTGATAATATTATATTATTTAATATCTGTGTGTGTGTGTTTGTATATGTTAATACAACACATTACATTCAGTACCCTAGATTGTAACGTAGCCACATTTATTAGAAAAAAAGATAGGTGTGAGGTCGTAGTGGTAGCAAGAAAGGCCTTCTGAAAATTCACAACTACATTTTATCTCAGGAGCCTTCACAGCTGACCTCATACATCACACTTAGTAATATCACCATCATACAATACCATCAAAAACCACTACATATATTGGGGTCTTGTCCAGGGATAATTAGCATAAACAGTAATATAAGGATCTCCTGGTGGGAGAAATAAAATTAGGGGAACAAAATTGTAAAATTCCCTTAAAATTAAAAGTGTCCCTTTAAATTAAAAGGGCAATTAGAAGTTGGTGAATCTTCACAGCCAGTGTTAGTTAATTAGTTAATTAGAATTATTTTGGTCTAGAATAATTATAATTACTTTAGAGATTGGAAATTTTACTTTGCTTATTGCTAGATTTGTTTAGAAAGTATGGCGGAGCTAGCAAAATTTAGATCAGCTGCTGTGCTGACCGCAAAGGAGATGGGAATGGATGGTCAGATTTTAATTCAATACGTAACGGCTGAATGTGATAAATATATTGAACGGGAAGAAAGGAGATTAGAAAAAGAGGCTGAAAGAAAATTAGAGTCTGAAAGGTTGGCTGAAGAGAAGAGGTTAGAGGCGGATAGAGAAATTAAGAGGCTGCAGATTGAGGCAGAAGACAAACGACAGCAAAGGGAGGCAGAAGATAAAAAGGCCGAAAGGGAGGCAGAAGATAAAAAGGCCGAAAGGGAGGCAGAAGATAGAAGGTTGCAAAGGGAGCACGAATTACGACTAAGGGAGCTGGAATTACAAGGCCAGGCTCCTGAAAATGGTGCCAGCCCTTTTGCCTCAGATGCTACGCCCAGTCTGGGAGCCTCAAACTCAGCTATGGGGTTTCATTTAGACCATTTTGTTGAAAAAGACGATGACATAGAGGGGTACCTAGGACGTTTTGAGTTATTAGCTACTACATATGGGTTAGAGAGAGAGAGGTGGAGTTTAAAGTTATCACAAGGACTGAGAGGTACTTCTTATGAAGTCTTTGCTAAAATGAACAGGGAAGACCAAGACAATTATGACATGTTAAAGCAGGCTTTGTTATTAAGGTACGAGAAGAATGGTGAATTTTATCGTAAGAAATTTAGAAATGCCAAACTGTTGTCTGGGGAGACATACCACCAATTCTCTGCTAGACTGGAAACCTATTTGGAGAAATGGACTGCTCTGGGGAAGACCCAAGATCTTAAAGAAATGATCATGATTGAGCAATTGAGAGAGTCCATGGCTCCAGACATGAGAAAATTTCTCATGGAACAAGGTGCAGAGAAGTTGGGAGAGGTTTTAAATGTCGCTGAGAGGTATCAGGCAGCCCAGGCAGAGGTAAGTGGTGCTAAAAAGAAGCACATAGATAATTTTAAAGCTCCACAGCAATTTAATAAATTTGATAATAGAGAGCAGGGAAATAAAGGTAGGACAAACTTTGAGCGGCCAAGAAATGACTATCGCGACAGAAACTCACAGTTCAATGACCAAAAGTTCAATGAAAGAAAACCGTTGAACCAAGGAAAAAGATGGTGTAAATGGTGCAAGAAAGATAACCATAACACCGAATTTTGTAGAAGGAAACCTTCAAACATTGCTGCAATGAAGTCGGGGACGCAAAGATTAAAGGTTAATCCTAATGGACAACAGGAACCTTATCACCCCCAGTTTGTGAGGATGTTATTTGTAATGGGGTCACCATAAGGTGCCTTTATGATACAGGTTTGGATTATGATTCAGTTGTGAAGTCTAGCCTAGTGGACCCAAGTCAGTATACCACAGAAACAGTGGAAATACAAGGGGCGACTAAGGACATACCACTCATGACACTTCCCATCGCAAGGATAACGGTGAAAACTCGCTATGTGGAAGGAGAAATCAGAGCAGCAGTGATAGATGAACCAATCTACCCTCTGATATTGGGGTGTAGATACGTCTTCTTGGGGAATCCCGAGAAACCTGTGATCATGGCGACAGTGCAGACCAGGTCACAGAAGAAGGAGGAAGAAGGTGAACCTATAAATGCTCATCCAGAGGAGATGAGAAAGGCGCAGGCTGAGGATAGGACACTCAAGCCATGTTTTAAAAAATTGCCCAAATGCCACACACCTCCGAGCAAGGGGGAATATTTCATGAAGAACAAACTATTATACAGGAAGGCCGGAACTGGAACAAATGGTCACAACCAGCTGGTTCTTCCCACCTCATATAGAGATAAAGTGATGGAACTCGGGCATGCGATTCCCTTCAGTGGTCACATGGGGATCAGCGCCACAGGACAGCGTATAGCTTGTCATTACTTCTGGCCAGGGATAACGGAGGATATAAAAAGATATGTCAAATCCTGCCCTGAATGTCAAAGGGTAGCTCCAAAGCACTGGACTGCTCCTGCAACTCTAGGGGAAATGCCCATAGTGGGAACACCTTTTGAGAGGGTTGCAGTGGATATTGTGGGACCTCTCACTCGGACCAAGAGGAGGAACAGTTACATCCTTACTCTGGTGGACACTTGTTCTATGTGGGGAGAGGCGGTAGCCCTGCCATCAATTGATTCAAAACATGTAGCAGAGGCACTACTTACAATATTCACCCGATTAGGATTCCCGCATCAAATCTTGACGGATAATGGATCTCAGTTCAAGGGGAAACTAACGGAAGAAGTTTTTAAACTATTTCAAGCCAGACACTTTCATTGTAGTCCGTACCATCCACAAGGGAACGGCCAGGTAGAGAGGTTCAACGGGACTCTCATTTCTATCCTGAGAAAGCTGGCACACGAAAAACCGGATCTGTGGGATCAATTCCTGCCCGCCGCATTGTTTGCGTATCGGGAGGTACCACATAGTTCAACCGGGATGGCTCCCGCAACTCTGCTATTTGGGAGGCCAATAAAAGGTCCTTTAGAAGCTTTATTAAGGACCTGGACGGATGAGAAGGCGGAAGAACCTGTTACCTCATCTTATCAATACGTGAACGAACTGACCACTCGTTTGAAAGCTGGATGGAAACTGGCAAATGATAATTTGAAACAAGCCAGGAAGAAACATGCAGCATATTTTAATAGGAAGGCAAAGGACCGAGAACTAGCTGTGGGAGAGAAGGTGCTTCTTCTACTACCCGGTAGCCAGAATAAATTACAAATTGGTTGGCAAGGTCCATATACGGTTCTAGAGAAGGTGTCTAGAACAAACTATAAAATTGACAAAAAGGGGAAGGAGAAAGTTTATCATGTAAACTTATTAAAGAAGTATCTGGACAGACCACTCCAGGAAAGCACCCCCTTATTGACCTTGGCTATTGCAACCCAGATGCAAAAGGAACCACTCACCTCACATGAATACCCATTACATCCTTGTGAAACAGCAGCACAGGTAAAAGTCAGTAAGCACCTGACTAAAAACCAGAGGGAGAGAGTTCAACAGGTTCTGGAGGAACATACAGATGTATTAACAGATAAACCAGGCCATACAAATTTGCTACAGTATGACATGAAACTGGTAGACTCAAACCCAATCTGTATGAGAGCCTATTCTATTCCGTTCGCGAAGGAGAAGGCATTGAAGGAAGAAATAGATTATTTGTTGAAGGAGGGGATTATTTCGCACAGTGAATCATCTTTTAGTTCTAGTGTCGTTTTGTTGAGGAAACCGTCTGGGGAACACAGACTGTGCATAGATTACAGGAAACTGAATGCTGTCACAGAAGGACAAGTGGATCCATTACCAGACACAAAACAGTTATTTGCCAGACTGAACAAGGCAAAATACTTTTCAAAGGTGGATCTTAGTAAAGGCTATTACCAGATCCCAGTGAAGCCTGAAGTGAGACCTTATTTGGCTTTTAGCACTTCGGATGGACATTATGAATTCAATATGCTACCATTCGGACTGAAAAATGCTCCGAGTGTATTTTCAAGGATGATGCGCAAATTGTTGGATCCCCTGAATAACCCATGTATCACGAATTTCATGGATGATATTCTCGTCGCCACAGAGACATTTGAAGAACACATTGAAGCTCTAGAGATGTTATTTAATAGACTTCGGGAGGCGAACTTAACTGCTAGGCCAACAAAATGTTGTATTGGATGCAAAGAGTTGGAATTCTTGGGACACACTGTATATCAGGGTAACATGACCCCTGATCCTAAGAACTTGGAAAAAACTGCAGAGAGCACCTAGACCACAAACAAAAAAAGACGTGCGATCATTCGTGTCGTTATGCGGATTTTATCAGAAATACATCAAAAATTTTAACGCTATTTGTGCTCCTCTGACTGATCTGACTCGCAAGGGACTTCCAGATAAAATTATTTGGACTGCACAATGTGAACTAGCGTTCCAAGAGTTAAAGGAAAAACTCACTAGCAAGCCTATTCTCAAACTGCCTGATTTGACACAGGACTTTGTCTTAAGAACCGATGCAAGTAATGTAGGACTCGGAGGGGCTTTGTTGCAAAGATCATCTTCACCTGATGGGGAACTGAAACCAGTCGCTTATGCAAGCCGCAAATTGAATAAGGCGGAACAAGGATACTCCACAAGCGAAAAAGAATGTTTAGCGTTAATCTGGGCAATAAAGAAGTTTCAAATCTATCTGTATGGTAGGACTTTTGTGGTCGAGACGGATCATCAGCCTCTCGTATTCTTATCTCAGGCTAAGCATGAAAACGCAAGATTGCTGAGGTGGTCTTTATTACTTCAACCTTATCAGTTTAGTATCCAATATATCCCAGGCAAATTGAATGTCGGTGCAGATTTCCTCAGTCGGCACCCCTGTGATCAAAATTAGAGTAATGGCAGACGTGAGGAGAGATTTTATCTATGTGTATCACTGGTTTTAGAACTTGCTGTAGGCATGTTTTCAAGTGGGGAGATGTGTCATAAAATTAACAAGTGATACAACGTAAAAATATCTCCAAAGGATAAAATGTAAGGATAAAAACATAATGCGTAAGCTGCTGATAGTACATGATCGCCCTGACCGCGGGTCATCACCCTCCATAAAAATTGACTTGCTAGACGGGAAATCAAAACGGTTACCATTTGAACGGGATGAGAACGGCGGATCAAAAGGAAAAAAAAATATGACTGAAAAAATTGCGTGAGACTAGCAAGGCTAAGGAGACGCAATTGGGGGGGAGGGGGGGGGGGGGAAGGGGCAACGGAGAAAAAGTCACGTTTCCCAAGTTGACATAGATAATAATGAAGACAATGACAAAAGACTGTTGTTCACATCAGCGAAAGACTGCATTGAATCAAACAAGTCACTATTTGCACAAAAATCGCGACCTTGAAGACTCAAGTGTCCAAATCTAGTTAGAATGAAAGAGAAGGGGAATTGGTGGAAGCTGTGGCTAAAAATAACTTTACAGACAAAAAGTGTAGAGGGGACGAATAGGTTGGTTCAAAAACCAAGTACGTTTTTGTGAAAACGCAAGTAGAGACGGACGGACTAACAGATAAAAATCCATACTTGACTGAAGCATGACTGAAATGACTTTAGTGTAGGAAATTTGAATTTAAAAAAAACCAAGGCATTGATTGGCCACAGACAATCATATTATCCGCGCTCAGACGAGCTTTTTTGCCATTCCTCAATAGTTGTCCAGTGATAGACACAGTAAATTTCAAGTGTGGTGATTTCCAAATGAAATAAATTGAAATAAGTTCAGGGACGCCATACTATAGCCAGCAGCTCAGCTGAGTTTTGCTAGCATTTCTGTGTTCTTTATTCATAATCTGGTAAGATTGAAATTATTTCTTTGCATATTTTGAATATTGTTTAATGTTTTGAGTGATTTGATACTGCCATATCGAAATCTAGCCTTACAAACAAGTAAGGATTTGCTCTAGACCCCCCGCCCTAGTTCAGGGTCTAGGGACAAACAATATGTATACTCCAGCAAAGATTAGGAAGGACAGATCAAGTGTTGAGATCAGTGGAACGTATCACCTATCCTATTCTAGGGCAAGAAGCTAATAAACATATTTATGAATATGTAGTCTGGGAGAACTTATCCTATGGGAAACCAACTTGGTAAGATGTGTTGTATGGTCAGAGAGATCTGACCCTGTCTAAATGGTGTTATTGTAAATTGTTACGTGTAGAAGTGGCTCCTTAGGTAAGGTTCTGAACCTAAACCAATACTTTATTTCAGAGCTGTGAGTTTTTTATGTTGCCACCAAAAGGCGGTGTCAAATGCTGGGTAAATAATTGACAGTGAGGACCCGTGCAGTGTCGCATCTCGGCAGAACAGCCTTGTATTGCCCCAAGCACGGAGAGGTGGGGCCACCAGATTCCAGCACCAGCGCTACACCTTCAAAGTTACGTAAGCAGGCTGGTCTGCTGGATTTACACCAACTTCATAGACATAACACCCAAAGTGAATTACTACTAAAACATCCCATTTACTTCCATCATTAATGGACAATGTTTGGTAAACTTAGACAGGGAGGGATGAAGCCACCCCAACAGCACATCTATTCATCGTTCTCCCAGGGAAAATAAAATTTTGAACTGTAGAAACCTTAACTACTCGTGAAAATTGTATACGTACACACCTTTGATTTATCATGTCATTTATTCATGCCATTCACTCATAAATTCCAAAATTTTTCACATGTTCTGGCCAACATAAAACCTTGGTTCAGAACAAATAAATTTAAAAAAAAGATTTACTTTCTAAAAATTCACCAGCTGAATTTAGTTCATTGTGTTCTAAATTTTATTGATAATATTATATTATTTAATATCTGTGTGTGTGTGTTTGTATATGTTAATACAACACATTTCATTCAGTACCCTAGATTGTAACGTAGCCACATTTATTAGAAAAAAAGATAGGTGTGAGGTCGTAGTGGTAGCAAGAAAGGCCTTCTGAAAATTCACAACTACATTTTATCTCAGGAGCCTTCACAGCTGACCTCATACATCACACTTAGTAATATCACCATCATACAATACCATCAAAACCACTACAACAGTTATGCACCACACTGTAAATGTCAGCGCCTCAGGTCTTCTTCTGCTTTCAGTTGTTAGTCATGCTAAATCTTCGGCCGGTCGCCAGCAAGAAATCCAGTCTTTTTCCAGGTCCATGCAGCCGTGCCACAGCTTCTGCCTCAGTTTTGCATCCTCTGCTCCACCCCGGCTGTATCTGATAGAGGCGGCTCCACGGAGTTTGGCTTCTCCAGATGGGATGTTTCTAGCATGTCGTTCCTGGTTTCTCTTTCCTATCTTTTGACTGTGCTGAAGTTGAGTGAAGGGTTTCATACATTCATCACCCTTCAACAAAGTTGCACCTAAGCCTCCAGACCCATGCCGTTTAAAAGTCCTTCCATGTCTTATTTATCCCTTTCACTTCTGTCATGAGTTAACGGCGAACAATGCCTCAGTTGACTGTGTGCTGTTCCCGGAAACGGAGCCTCCAAGATCTGGGCCAGAGTTGCGTCTTGGCTTCGATGACGCTCACTGGGGCAGCCACCTCATTGCACTACGGCATGATCATGAGGTATAGTATACATATAGGCGTGAGGTGGCAGAGAAGCAAACCTGTAAACATTGATTGCTGAAATCGGATGTGTCGGCCCGAAAGGCGCAGATTTCACAGCCTAGATGTAAACTACGACACAACAAATGGTCAGCATTGGAAGAGAGAGAGAGAGAGATATGTCTGAGAGCGAACACAAACAACAACATTTGTCTCAATTTCTTTTCTCCATTTATTTTTCGTCTCCTTGTATGTCTCTTACAAAGACTTCCTTGTATGGATTTGTGAAAAGATAAATGTGAAAACGCTACCCGGTCATAAGATCACGCCGACACCATTGTCGAACGGCATGGAAGTGGCTTAGTTACGAAGCCGCATTTTTATTCTTGTCCTATCTAGTAGATTGTAACGTAGGTGATCTATCAGACTGTAATAACTGGCGTGGTATATCTCTATTATCAGTACCTGGAAAATTATTATGTTGCATGATGTTAGAAAGACTTAAATTGCATGCTGACGAAAAGATCAGAGAAGAACAAGCGGGTTTCAGGCCGAAACGATCATGTATTGATCAAATATTCACACTAAGAACAATTATAGAAGAATCAGTGGAAAGGCAATCGCCACTTATTATCACCTTCGTCGATTTTCAAAAAGCCTTTGATAGTCTACACCGCTCATCATTGTGGAAGATACTTACAATCTATGGTTTTCCAACAAAATATGTGAATATAATCAAAGCGCTATATGACAATGCAAGATGTTGTGTTAGAACAAATAAAGGGAATACAGAATGGTTTACAGTAGAAACAGGGGTGAAACAAGGCTGTATTATGTCACCACTACTTTTTGGAATAGCTATTGATTGGGTTATGAGAAACTATACCCACAATGAACAATTGGGTATAAAATGGACAAATGGAAAATTCCTGGGGGACTTGGATTTCGCAGATGATGTAGCATTCTTAAGTTCAACACCAAGACAATCCCAAGAAGCAATAAATAATTTGTGTCATCTCTCGATTAAAATAGGTCTCCAAATAAATGCCTCTAAAACTAAAGCTATGAACTTTTCTAACGAGACCTTTGATATCATCTTGAACGGGGAAAAAACTACAGAAAGTTGAAAGTTTCAATTATTTAGGCAGTAAAATGACTCAGGATGGTGACACAACAAGAGAAATCCATACTAGAATTGCTTTGGCAGCTAGCGCCTTCAATAGATTATCTAACATTTGGAAATTACGATCATTGAATATACATACCAAGCTTCGTCTGTTTAATTCAAATGTTATCTCAGTGTTAACATACGGCTGTGAGAGTTGGAAAAATAACAAAATCATTGGAGAACAAGCTGAATACATTCGAGAACAAATGTCTTAGAAAACTCATGAACATCAGTTGGAAAGAATTCAAGACTAATCGACAAATAAGAGAAGACTCTAGGCAGAAATATGTCTCCGACTATATAAGGAAAAGACGATGGTCTTATATCGGTCATGTCCTACGAATGCAAAACAACAGAATACCACTACAGGCGCTCACTTGGGTTCCTGAGGGTAAGAGGAAAAAAGGAAGACCAAAAGAAACACTCAGAAGAACAATAATAAGAGAAGGAAGAACGTTGGGCCTAAATAATGTGCAAGAGCTAAGAGGAGTGGCGTCACAACGAACAACCTGGAGAGCACTGGTTTCTGCCTTATGCGCCGTGTTTGGTGCTTAAAGAATTTATTTATTATTATCTAGTTCCCGAGGATCTCAGAAGAGACAAACAATAAGACTACTGCATGGCCCAGCTGGCAACCTCATCATGTGAAACAAATTGCCGTAGAAACCACTGTTGCAATAGCCTGTGAATGCTTGGTGCAGGCTTTCTGCAAGGGGGGCAATTACAGTGGTGGTTCTATGCTCCGCAAGGAGTGCTAATGAAAATGAGGATGACGATTCTTGTTCTTATCTCTGTTCTTGTACACGTGCCTACAGTCTTGCTGTCTTGTATTTTTTTGGGGGAAAAGAGGGGGGGGGGGGGGGGGGAGAACAATTACTTCATATCATGTATTGTTGCAGCTGGCTCATTTATTTTAGTATAAATGAACGTTTTACAGAAATCAATATTGCAGTATTTATTCATTTTTGCACAATGTGTTGTCCATGTTCTGTCATCTTTATTCGTTGTCTTTGTAAATTTATGTTTATATGCATGATCTCTTTTCTTGTTGTTGCTGGCGTTTTTTGTTTCTCGTTAATTTCTTGCGATACATGCTATCTCTCGCCTGGCACCAGTCAACTCGGACGTTTATCGCTCATCCTGCATCTAAGCGTTTCTATTTTTTTTTTCTTTATCTTCTTTCAATCAGCTTGCGAGCAGGTCAGCGGAAATATTCCCTTAACTGTCAGCATATTTTTTTCCTCTTGTTATCTCTCATATCTTCGAGTCTCTTCATTGGTTGCTGATTGAACTTGCTCAGCGTTTTCTTTCGCGCGCTGGAACAAAAAAATAAGCAGCAGCTCAAAGGGCTTTCACCGCTGCATAAATTAATGTCCATTCCAGGTTATAAAATGCAGAAATGAAAATAAGAATAGAAAAATGGGCAGATTATATATGGCCTCCCACATTATTTGCCTGCATCTGTTATCTCCTCGCATATTTCCTGCAACGATTGATCATTGGGCTTGTACGTTGGTTTTGTCTTAATTGCTTTCTCTGTATCAACACAAGAGTGGTTAGAGCGCTGGTAGTCTCTCGCGGCAAAGGTGGGGGGTTCGATTCACGGTGTCCACATTCTCCAGTGTTACCCAGCTGTAAATGGGTACCTGACTACTGTGGAGTTGGGGAAGGAAAAGATAGCGAGGAAGGAAAACTGGACCTAGTGTAGTGTAGTCTCTCCCTACGTCAGTATCTGATATATGGGACTACCTTTAACTTTTTTTGTATCAACATGAGCGTCGAGTTGCGTTTGCTTCACGAGGCAAAGTTTATCAGGGTGGAAACTTGATAGCGTCGTACACTAGTATACCCAGATGTAAATGGGTACTCAACAGTGCTCTTAAGTAAGGGAAGGCAAAGGCTGGCAGAAAGGCAAGCAGTCACTTCTACCTGATAAACCGGAGACCTAGTATAGTGAAGTCTTTAACACTTCACTCCCCTGTGGCAGTATCTGCGATGTGAGAACTGTTACCTTTTTTAAAATAAAAGGTCAAGGTAGTTCCATAGCAGGTACTGATGTAGGGGAGTCAAGTGTTATACTAGGTCCAGCTTCAAGAAGTAGAGTGATCTGTTCCCTTCCCTGCTGCCTTTTCCCTCCCGCCGTTTCCTTGCCTAACTCAAGAGCAGAGTGACGTACTCATTTACGGCTGGGTAGAGTGGAGCGTGACGCTGCTGCGTTTCGAACCCGGCACCTTTGCCGCATAAGGCCAGCGCTCTAACCACGGGGCCAGTATCAAATGCACCTCTTTTTTATATCGACATTGCATCTGTGATAGACCTCGCTTGACTTTCCTCTTGCATCTTTTTTTGTATAGTCTGTTTCTATTTCTGCTACTCTCATTCGTCATCTGTATGTTTTACAACTCCTTGTAACTATAGCAACCCTTTGTTCCACATACATCACCTATATGGCAAGGACATTATACATTTTCCTTACGTGTTTGCCTGTTTGTTCATTCCTATTCCTATCTTTTCGGGACAATTTTCTGTCGAGGCCCCATCGAACGTGAAGACAATCGTAACGTCGACATTACACTAATGACATCATTACCGTATTTACAAACCGTGGAGGAATGCCGGGAACTCTGTGTCGCCGTATTTATCTGTGCAGATTGTCTTTCATTTTGGTGCCAAGGTGGCGCGTATTGATAACTCAAAGTGTCATTTGGATATTCCAGTTATCTCTTAACGATGATTCGGCGCTCAGATCATGGCCGTAACGCGTTGAATGTAAATTCGGCATTGCCAAGCTCAGATATAGAGATAAAGTGAAAGGAGCAACAGCTACAAGAACTACTCAACTTTTTTTGTATTGAACTAACGTAGGTCGAACCAACTACTGACTTTTTTTGTATTGAACTAACGTAGGTCGAACCAACTACTGACTTTTTTTGTTATTGAACTAACGTAGGTCGAACCAACTACTGACTTTTTTTGTATTGAACTAACGTAGGTCGAACCAACTACTCAACTTTTTTTGTATTGAACTAACGTAGGTCGAACCAACTACTCAACTTTTTTTGTATTGAACTAACGTAGGTCGAACCAACTACTCACGTTTTTTTTTTTTAACTGAACTAACGTAGGTCGAACCAACTACTCAACTTTTTTTGGATTGAGCTAACGTAGGTCGAACCAACTACTCACTTTTTTTTTTTAAACTGAACTAACGTAGGTCGAACCAACTACTCACTTTTTTTTTTACTGAACTAACGTAGGTCGAACCAACTACTCACTTTTTTTTTTAACTGAACTAACGTAGGTCGAACCAACTACTCACTTTTTTTTTTTACTGAACTAACGTAGGTCGAACCAACTACTCACTTTTTTTGTATTGAACTAATGTAGGTCGAACCAACTACTCACTTTTTTCAGTTAAAGTAAACTGAAGTATGACGAACCAACTACTCACTTTTTTTTTTAACTGAACTAACGTAGGTCGAACCAACTACTCACTTTTTTCAGTTAAAGTAAACTGAAGTATGACGAACCAACTACTCACTTTTTTTTTTAACTGAACTAACGTAGGTCGAACCAACTACTCACTTTTTTCAGTTAAAGTAAACTGAAGTATGACGAACCAACTACTCACTTTTTTTTTTTTACTGAACTAACGTAGGTCGAACCAACTACTCACTTTTTTTTTTTTACTGAACTAACGTAGGTCGAACCAACTACTCACTTTTTTTTTTTTACTGAACTAACGTAGGTCGAACCAACTACTCACTTTTTTCAGTTAAAGTAAACTGAAGTATGACGAACCAACTACTCACTTTTTTTTTTTTTTTTACTGAACTAACGTAGGTCGAACCAACTACTCACTTTTTTTTCAGTTAAAGTAAACTGAAGTATGACGAACCAACTACGAGAACGTGATACCATTTCGGATTTAGCTTCAACATCCGACGTCATCGGCTGGATGAAACTTCCTGTCAACGTTCCACTTTTTTCTGTTTAAAAAAAAATCGTATTATCTTTTGAAAATCATATGGGGCACACATAATTTTTAGACATAATTAACAAGTAAAGCTGAAAAGTCACGTGAAATAAGTTAAGGATGAGCTCAGTGGTAAACGTTTAATCCGTTTAGGATTAGATACACTTCCACTAGATGGAAAAGTAGAGAGCAAGGGATGTCAATATTCAATTCATTAAAGTTTTTCTGTCCACTTGAGCCATAAAATATCATGGGGAGAACCAGTTCTTTGTTCTTGTGCTGTGGTGTAGGCTTTCTTGTGCTATGGTGTAGGCTTTCTTGTAAGGGGGGACCAGCAGCAGTAGTGGCTCCATGCTGTATAAGAAGCAGCGCTGGACGTGATGATGATGATGATGACTGATGTTACCCACTTTCCGCTGTGACTTGACTTTATCTTGTATATTTTGTCGTATCTTGTGATTTGTTTGTATTGTGACGAGGTGTCCACACTTATATGTTGTGGAGAGCGTCTGTGACGAGGTGTCCACACTTATATGTTGTGGAGAGCGTCTGTGACGAGGTGTCCACACTTATATGTTGCGGAGAGCGTCCGTGACGAGGTGTCCGCACTTATATGTTGTGGAGAGCGTCCGTGACGAGGTGTCCGCACTTATATGTTGTGGAGAGCGTCCGTGACGAGGTGTCCACACTTATATGTTGTGGAGAGCGTCCGTGACGAGGTGTCCACACTTATATGTTGTGGAGAGCGTCAGTGACGAGGTGTCCACACTTACATGTTGTGGAGAGCGTCTGTGACGAGGTGTCCACACTTATTTGTTGTGGAGAGCGTCCATGTGTTGTTGTATTTCTTTAGCATGTATCATCCATCCTTTTATTGTTCACTTCTTACAGAGCATGGGCCCATTATTGCTGCTGGTCCCCTGGCAGGTAACACTAGTCAACAAATTTTCAAAAGTTATTTGTACCAGAAATTAAATATACCATTTCTTATTGATTGTGACATGCTGATTTCAAATATCATAATGAAATTCACCAATTGGCTCTGGGTTTTTTTTAAAGTGATGAATTTACATTACAGTAATACAAATAATGTATGCTTGTTTAATTCTCTCGGGTGAACAGCTAGTCTTTCTACTTTAGCATTATAAAAATTGTGGTTACATACTCAATTAATTGATATTTCAACATAAAATGATAGAAAAATTAAAAACATTATTTAAAGTTCACATATCATGTTTCAAAAAGGCACATTTGAACCCATTCCGTCATTATTCAGTCGCTGTTCGAGCTCTCTTTGCTTGCTTCATGTAGTCAATCGATGAGGTGTCTCTTGTCACAGTCCAACAGTAATCAGCAAGCATTGAAGGGCTCCAATTGCCTTGATACCTTGTCTCCATAGCAGCAATGTCCTGGTGAAATTGTTCACCATGCTCATCACTGACCGCTCCACAGTTTGACATAAAGAAATCCAGATGAGAATCCAGAAAATGAATTTTCAAAGACATGTTGCAGCCAAGACTCTTATACTTCAGAAGGAGATTTTCTACAATTTCATTGTAATTATTAGATCTGTTGTTTCGAAGAAAATTGTCCAACCCAATTTGGTGATTGCTTCCCGTGTTGCCAGACTTGTGTGAGGGCGCGCATTGTCGTGAAGGAGAAGCAGGTCTGCTGGATTCTTGTGCGGCCGAACTCTGCGAAAATGTTGATTGAGTTTTTTCAATGTCTTAATGTAAGCTTGCGAATTGATTGTCTCTCCTCTTGGCATAACGTCCACAAGAATCACACCTTCAATGTCCCAAAAGACAGTGATCATGACCTTTCCAGCTGAAGGAATTGTCTTGAATTTCTTTCTTCTTGGTGATTGCGGATGATGCCACTCCATTGACTGTCTTTTTGTCTCAGGTTCAAAATGATGTCCCCAGGTTTCGTCACCTGTAACGATCTTAGCCAAAAAGTTCTCTCCATCAGCATTGAAACGCTCCAACAATTCAGAAGAAATTGCTTTCCTTTGCAATCGGTGGTCATTTGTGAGACTTCGAGGAACCCATCTTACGCAAACCTTAGAAAATCCGAGAGTATTTATAACTGCATTTGCACTACCAATGCTGACTGACAGCTGTAAGGCCAATTGTTGAGTAGTGATTCGCCTATCAGTAAGAATAATGCCCTCAGCGCATTTCAACATTTCTGCGTTGGGGGCTGTGGCAGGACGTCCACAGCGCGGCCGATCAAGCAGCTCCGTATCTCCAATTCCTGATTCTTTGATTCTATGAACCCAGCGACTGACTGTACTCCTGTCGACTGCAAAACTTCCATACACATCACATAGACGCTTGTGAATGTTAACAACAGTTTCCTTCTCTGCAACGAGAAATTCTATCACAATTCGCTGTTTATAACGCAAGTTGCTAACACGCTCCATTTCAACGGTTTAGGGCAGCCGTATTATTTGGCCGGTTGCGGTGCAATTTGGTGCACACAATTGGCACATGCCATGTTTGAAGTGTGCAAAATTTCATGCTTCTATCTTCATTATTAGCTGAGAAAAACGATGTGGTGCATTACTTTCTGAACGCCCCTCGTATTTTCATTTCTGGTACATTTTGGTTGCTGACTAGTGTAACCAGCACATCGCGTTAACATGCCCTTGCAGCAGTGGTTTACTGTAACAATTTGTTTGACATGCTAAGGTTGCCTGTCCTGTGCACAACCTAATGTAAGTTGCCTTGTACGACATGCGTGAGGGTGCTGTAGTTCTATTATTTCTTTGCCTCATAAGAGACAGTAGGTTAAGATGTTCAATATTGAGCAACTCCGGGAACGAGATAATTTCTGACTCGAGCACAGAAATTGATTATTTTTCGGGTACAGTTCTTTATCTCCACTATTCCTGGTTATCGTCGCTTTGGGAGTTTCTTGTTCCTGTTTCGTAGAATTTTAATGACTTTTTTCTTGTATGTAAAATTTTGTATTATATATAAATTTTGTTAATTTGTGAAGAGTACATTGGAGAATTCTTTAGAACAATGGGATGAAAAAAAAAAAAGACAATTTGTGTTCGCAGCGCAGATCTGCAGTCGTTCGGCACACTTAAGATGTCCACGACAACAAAACTATTAAGCTGTTCATTTGTGCCTGGTTTGCTAGACTGAAATAGACATAAAAACAAATTTGCCATGTTTGAACGGTAATGTGATTTTGGCGTACTCGTTCAGATATTATTATATTTATTTCATATTGCCTTTATGGTTTTTCATAATTTTTACGATGCCTGTAATCTGTACATGTCTCGCTTGCCCTTGGTTGCCAGCTCAAGTTAGTGAGGCGTGGAGAATGTATTACAGTATGTCAAAAATACATTGAGCTTTCATAAAGCTATTATTATTTGTTGTGCCGCTTGACATACCGTAGAAATATCAGCCAAATAATGCTGTTTATTGTTTATTAAGCGACATCCACCGGACCTTGAAAGCGCGAAAAGCGGTGTGTTGGAAAGACTTGCCCATTACATGATTGAAAAAGAGCATATATATAATTTAGAAAATGAGCACATATAGTTTAGAAAATGAACATATATAATTTAGAAAATGTACATTAACCATTGGGATAATTTTCTTCTGATCCCCATATATGAAGCCTGCAGTCACGTGCTCTTGCAGCGTTTATTTCTGTAGCGTAATGTTTCCAGCCCACAGTGAGAAAGTCAAATTTGTTGCATAGCAGATACTGCCGTAGAGTGGTGAATTGTAAGACACTTCACTATACTAGGTCCACGTTCCTCTGGGTCTTCATGTCCCCTTTTTTTCAATCGAGCTCTATTTCTGGGACCTGCTACAATATGTTTTTCCCATGCTTTATTATCATGTGCCAGAAAACATTTCTAAAACACTTGTGGTAATGGTGCATTCCCCAGCACATTGCCACACAAAAAAAAAAAAAAAAAAAACCAACAGCAAACGATAAATTATTCAGCAGCAAGTACAACGGCAAATGGAGAAATCAATCTCGTGTACTTGTGCCTGTCTAGCTGGTGGTGGTGCCTTAATGGCTTTGAAAGATTAAAAGTGCGAGCAGAGTTTTTATACGAAACAAATTGACGCGTCGAGAACACTTGAGCTAATGGAAGAATCAGACAGTCTTTTAATGTGTTTTGGGACTCTGTAAAAAAAAAAAAAAGGGGGGGGGGGGGGGGGGGGGGGGGTTAAAAAAATCGGTCCCGTGATGGCACAAAGGAGACTTGTTTTTCTGTGTTTTGTTTTTCGATTATTCAGTTACTCAAGTGATCTGGGGCCCTACAACATTATAGATATACCGGAAACTGTTGAAATATAATTAGCAGGGATCCTTACATCCAACGACTTTATGCTTCAAGAGTTACATTTATACGCAACGCAGTACTTTAGAAAAGTGCGAAAACTTTCATATGGAAATGTAACTCCTGTAGGGCCATATTGTTTCCAAAAATTGCGGTCTTTTGCTTACAAAGACGTCATAAATTAGCAAGTTCCATATGCAGATCTGAGCATTGCGAGCTGAATTTTAAAAGCTGTCCTGCATTGTTGGAGGAAAACACTGCATTTTTAAATTTTACGTGTGTGCGCGCTCCTAAATTACTTTTCTCCTAAAAATTCTGGCTCTAGAGAGTTCATCGAGTTCTATTGCTGGAGGCAGCCTTTTAAACCATTGATGATAACAACCCCATTAGAGAAGGAAGCTCATGAATAATAGCAGCGTTCAGAAAAGATGTTTATATTAAAGAAGAAAAATGAGGTCACATCTTAAGCATTTTGCCAGATTTGAGTCATGTGACACAGTCCTGCAGTCACAGGCTCAACCAAGGTACAAGACTTTCAACAAGCTTAAAGCCCTCCACAGGCCTTAATATCACCAGCATTGATGGCTAAATCTGAGCTAGGGACTTGAACTGATTCTTTTAAATAACTATACTAATTACCGTGTAGTTGTGGTTTTGGCTCGTATAAACTTCGTTTATAATTTACAGCTAGGCCTACTTATTGATTGTCTTCTCTCCTTCTTTGATCCTTAGCCGCCGACTGTCAGAGCAGTCAGTGGTCATCACGCCTGGTGGCGTCTGGTAGGGCAGCAACAAAACTGCTTTCACTTTGTTCGGTCGGCGGCCGTCCTTATTGCAATACCCCAGCTCTGGTTCATTCTTTGCATCTCGGCCTCCACGGTTCTCCGCCAGGTTGTTTTTGGTCGGTCTCTCTTTCTCTGCTTTCCTTCAGGGGTCCATAGCTGTAGCAAAGTTAGATTTTGCTGGGGAGGTTATGATGGTATCCTAAAAAGAATGAAATCTGTGTATGTATTAACCGTGTGAGGTCAAGCACATGTAGGCCCCTGACTCTATAAATGATGATGATGAATTATGTGCAGGGAACCTAACACTACCTCCCTAGATCTCACACGGTCACTATTTTGGCTCTAGTGTCTGGTGTATGATGTACCTAGTGTCTAGGGGAGAAATGAAATGATGGTACACAACACAAAAACACGTTACGTTTCTATGAGGAAGTGAATAAAAACCTGTGGTTAAGTTTTTCTTTAAATTTGATATTTTTTGTACAATTTATTTTGCCTGTCCAGTCATATCTTTGGACAGGTCTTTGAAAATGAGGACAAGATAGTTTACAGAAAAGATCAACTAAAATTGTGTGGACAATCTGCCCAAATAACTACAAAGTTAATATATGTCTTTCCTGTTGGAATGTTCACAGCTTACACTTTATTCATCTAATAGGGAGAGTCACTGTGTATGAGGGGCTGTATTATCATCATACCCCATCAACTTCCTGAGTATGATTTGAAATACCAGTGTTTATTTAAAACGAAACTGTCAGATATACCCAGGTCCTTAACATATCACCTGGGGTTTCTTGTTGAATGATAAGATAGTGTGTAGTTGCAGAAATATCGATATCACATCACACGCCCAAGCTCCTGCTGTTATCTCTTGACAGCATACATGAATTGTCGGAGACTTCTTGGCGTTATCGTCACTCCTCAGGTTTTCTGTTACCAGCTGGCAACAGGAAAAAAACCTCTGCAACAAAAGGACACCCTGGCTTTTTATATCTGATCACTTTTGATATTATTTATTCCCCTACTGTGATATAGGGTCAGCCTCACGTGCATTTCAGGTGCACTCGCCCCTAGTTTTTCATGACTCCCACCTTGCTGTGACCACACCTCAGGTCCCTATGGCAGATACGCCACTGTACATTTACATAGTTTTCCTCAATAATATAATGTGGGGTAACCACATTTCCTTTTATATATTTTTCTCTTCTTTTTCTTTTTAAATATAAATGCTTCAGGCATTTTTAACAGGGTTCATGGAACACAGAGGCCTACTAACATAATTCTAATGCAACAATATTCAAACATAATCATGACAACATACATCAGTTAGATACATTTCAACGTGAGGACTCAACAATGTCCGCCCCCGGCACGTCCTTCACTTTTTCCCAATAGCAGTATCTAACTTTGGCAATGAGATTAAACATATTAAATTCATAAAGCATTCTTACCACAAATCAAGAAATATAAACAAATGACGCTGACTTGCAAAGAAATGGCCTCAGTTTCTTCTGAACTCTCCAGACTGTGAATACTTATTTAGTTATTTAATTTTAAATCTATCACAGCTGTTCTCAGCGTATCTGAATGAAAAATTTAGTTCAACTGGCAATGAATAATGAAAGCTTCTTGCTAATATTTAGTAGCACTGGCCAATCGAAAGCTTGCGACTACCAGAATTCAAATGCAGTTTTTTTGAAAAACAAAAACAATTCCAAACATACTCTGCGTCTGGTAGTCGATTGGCCAGTCTGCTTTAGTTATGCCAATACAAAAAGATGTTTCGTTTTAGATTACATTTTCCTACCTCTCCCCTTTTCCCTCCTATACTCTTGTTACCCAAGCGAATTTGAATTTACTCAATGCCTCCCTTCTAAGCCGGTGTCCCCACTAAAGTTATGAAAAACAAGCAGGAGCAACAGTCCGTCTAGTCGTGCGTCCGTAGACATTTTGTATTTTCCCAATAACTTGGCTAATACTGGGACTATCCTATTATTTAAAACACATTCTTGCTCAGTGGACTCTAAGCTATACTACCATATGATTTTTATAGTCAGATTCATATTGGGCTAGATTTTCAATTTTTGTCATAGTCAATCGTCAAATAAATATTTTACACAAGACCGCCATCTTTCCCTCTCTTTCATCTCGCCAGCATGTATTTTCAAATAACTAACTTGTTTTTGTGACGTCAGAAACATTACCGCGAGGAGGCAATAAAATTGTCTGCGTGTTTGCCTCTGTTGGCTTTGCTCCAGCGTGTATATATGCATGGCAGAATGTGTCAAGCGAAGCAGGGTGTTGGCGTGGCGGGTTAAGAATTGGCGTTAATAATTTGTATTGTATCGTGTAACACTACCAAAAAATGTAAGGATTACTACTAAATTTTGCGTTAAAGTTGACAGAATACGTTAATTCAGATAGCAGTTTGGCGGCATACTTCTGCAAAATCGTTAATTAAAAGTCTTGGCTGCAGTGTGTATGCAGCAGATCTGGCAAAATGTTAAATGTTGGTAGTACGTTTTCGAAACCGAAACTAAAACGCGTGTTAGATTTTTACCGTGGGATCGTTCTATAGGCTTTAGCACTGCACAAAATTCAGCGCTATGCTGGCGTGTGAGAACATCACCGTCAGACACAATAGGGCGGGTTTATTTATTATCATTTTATGACTAAAATCTTACTGAAATGAGCGATTATTCTCGCAGATTTTACTACAATAGCATAGCTGTTTTTGTATACGCACATTATTGTTGATATTGCGCATGTATCTGTCAGGATAACGTGTTTATTATCGTTATCATTTTCCTTGCGCTCCTTACGGAGCATGGAGTCAACACTGCAGCTTCTCCCCGCTGGAAGTCTGCACCAAGAAGTCACATGCTTTTGTAGCAGTTTGTTGTACATGATGATGATGTTTCTGTCCCCGTGCATAACCTTCCGTGCATAACCTTATGTTAGTCACCTCTTACGACGTGTCATTGTTTCATCTGAGACCCTGGACATCATTTTATATATATATATATATATATATATATATATATATATATATATATATATATATATATATATATATATAAATATATATATATATATATATATATATATATATATATGTGTGTGTGTGTGTGTGTGTATGTATTTTTTTCTTCTCTCTCTCGCCCCCCCCCCCCCCTTTTTTTTCACGAAAATAACATTTCTTTAGCAGTGCTTGAGTGTCGTGAAATATTCTAATCCACATATATAAATTATCAGGTAAATATAAAGCCTAACAAATAAATTCTAATAAAGAAAAGAGCAATGGTAAAATAACAGTGCTGTCACAAAGAATGTACTCGAAATCCCCTTTGTTTTATGCTTCGTCTGCAAATTGTAACGTTTCCACGTTAAATATAAGCCACTGCATAAATACAAGCGTTTCCACAACACATTAAAACGGGTATTGCATTTCTAAGAAAAACATTGAGAGGCACACTGCGTAATGACCTAAATTAATCCTAACATTAATTATACTACGTTACCAAAACGAACGAACAGATGGACTCAAATAGAAAGAAGGGAGGGCTGAAAATCAGGAACGCATGCAACACGAAACACGTGTCTCGCTATTAATGCCACCCACAACACGCGTCGCGCGATACACAATTGCTGCCATCACGCGTGTAAGGCCACATGCACTAACTTTTTTTCAGACGGACAGTGATAAAAACACTAACCTTCCCAGAGTTAGGTTTTAAAATCCTGAAAAACGCTTATTAGAAAAGATAACATTAGATGGGTTTACGTTTGAAAACATTACAGTACCCAGACAGCACATCTTCGAAACAGGAGGTAGAAGAAATTGCATATTTTGAACGCAGCCACTTAGCTCTTTTAAATTTGTATATTTGGGTTCCTTAGGGCTTGCTGACAAAGAATATGTAAAACGTTACGCAAATAGTCTAGGAATTAATAAATTATAACCAAAATAAAATAGTGGGGATGCCTGACAGCATGAAATCATTTCTGCTCCTAAAATTTTTTTATAACGTGTTTGAAAAAACCTTACGTTACGGAAATAGCCTACCATGTTAACTCCTAATTGATTGGAGCGCAACAAATATAAGACTAAACACGATTGGTCGGGCTATAAATACTATCTTGCGTTGTTATGGGAAACGAATAGAAGGGGTATTTTTTTGAAAAGATGTGGAGACGTGGTTTCATTGGTTAGAGCTGCGAATATACACAATTCAGAGCGTTAGTTCGAGACCACTAGTTCAAATAAGCTTGATGAAGCAACAGTGCGTTGAAGCCAGCTCATATTTTTGCTAAATAAAAGCCTGGAACATAAGCAGATGGGAATTTGTGCCAGTATTTGTGCCAGAATTCATTGCTAGTCAACGTATCTGTGTATTTCCATGAATTGTGGTAGGTTTGAAATATTCAATATCTTTTAATGAAAATTGAATGTAAATTGTTAATTTATGCCTGTATATATGTGTAGTTCAGTAGCGAACATGAGGAAAAGACTATAATGCTCCAGCCTGAACAGAAGGTGTCGGAGGAAAGTAAAACGGCATGGAATGGCCAAACAGTACACTGACACCTAGATTATTGATTAGACAGAAATAATGCTGGAATTGCAGAGGCGTAGTAACCATTAGGGAGGGAAATACTGGTATAAAGTATTTCAGATGAAGCTGACAGTTGGCCTAACGCTCTGAACTCAATGTTTGTGATGTATTGTGCTCAGTGTAGAACTAGAGTATCAATTAGTTATGAAGTAGAAGGTACATCCTTCTTGTTTTCAGGGACTGTGGTCTTAACGTTATTGAGCAGCACCTGGTCAGAGCTTTGCTGAATCCAGAGTCGGACAGCATACTCCTTGGTCCATTTAGCTATCAGTGAGGTGTCTCCAGAGCCCAGGGGAGAAATCGAGCAGAGGAGTCCTTTCCTGCCGCCATCACGCAAGATAAGCTGATGTGGCCAGCTGAGCTCAACATTATGTACCCCCATCTTAAAATGACAGTGTAAAATCCAATTAAGAGGGGAATTTAATTGTTTTAATATCAGGAACTGAGAACATCTCCAATACTAGTTCCAATAAAGACAAACTATTGAAGTCATGATGACAAATACCAACAGAGCTTGAACAAAACAAAACCAGTATTACCTCATATTACTACTACACCACTGACACACATAGGATACTAATAAAAATACATGTCACTACCAGATTCATATTGAGAAATTCTGTACATATAACTTGTAATTAAAATTGATTGTGACTCCTGGTTCCTTTGTATTTGAATCAGGACACATATACATTCATGACAGCAATGAATACATATTGTTATTTGAAAAAGTTATCAGTGACTCCTTTAAGATATCCCTGTAGAGTGTTTTATGTATGTGAGTGTCACAGTATTGTCAAGTGTAGTGGAATAAATTAAATTGTTTATCTGTCTGTTGTTGTTTTGACTTACACTTCATCATACACATACCCTAGACATATAACGTAGTCATCACACTATTCCAGAATAATTCTGACTGAGGTATACATATGTGGCAGCAAGTAAGGTTATATATAATACACTACTCTTATTAGATATATATATACCTTCACAGCTGATCTCAGTCAGTACACTAAGTCCCCTATAAATATTTATAACATCCCACTTCACCACATTGAGTTAGCATGTTAAAATGAAAGAGCAGGAATATCGTCTAATATTTTTATTCCTTGTACCGACATGTGACTAATTCCTCTCTCAGCTCTGATGGGTAGGCAATGAAGCACGATGGTATTCTTGTAAAATTGCAATGTTACGTCTACAAAGTAATGCGGGCCTTTTTTCGATTCCACCGATCGATATGGCTTCATATGTAAGCCTGTCATGAGAACAGTGATTTGCCGTAAAGTCAGAACGCTAGGACATGAATTACCTTTTTGTCGTTTGTTAACATTTTTATGATCCTTTTTAAAAGTTAAGTCTGCTTTCTTATTGTGTTTTTCAGATTATTCTGTTCTCATTCCTTCTGTATTCAGGGGAGTCGGAGTGGCTAAGATGTATGGTGTCCGCCTCTAGTTCTAAAGGTACCACGGTCGCTCCTAGTACAGGGAATATAATTGATGGGATTTTGACCAGAACCAGTGGTTCCTAATGATGTCATGCTGGGTAGTGAGATGATCGTATGCCTGGCCTTCTCAGATAAGGGCGACAAAATTAGGAGGTCCCGTGTGCAAGTTGCGCTGGTTAAAAATCCATCGGCAGTTGGAAATCGTAAAGATTAAGACATTCGGCCGATGACGTGGCAAAATGTAAAAATTAGGTCACCTACCCACCACAAAAATATTTATAGATTGTGTGATTCCTGCAAACACACTTTGGGATCCTCGCCGGTGCTACGGAGTTTGTGCACTATGCCGAAATCCTCCTTTTCTGATCCAAAGGAGGTCATCGGAGCACCGTTGTAGTTTTCTGTGTGCAATAAAGATGATCCTTCAAACCAAACCAAATTATAGTCTTCGTCACGAATAGGACATAACCATTATTTCATTTCGCTCTGTATCACCTCATCAAGCTGAGATCTAGTATAGTGAACAGGGTTGTGGAGTCGGCCAAAAATTTTTCCGAAATTCTATAAGTGCGACTTCCGACGCTGACTACAGTTTTTTTTATTAGTCATATGGCATACAATTCGCAGTCGGGAGTCCGGACATTTTTTACGGACTCTCGATTCTACTAAAAATATAACCGACTTTCTGACTTAGCAGCCCTGATAATATTTCACCTCCCTGCGGCAGTATCTTCTTTGGGACTACCTTCACATTTCCCCTAATTTAAGTTTTTTTTTTTTTTTTAATTGAACAATCAGTTCTGTTTTCTAAACTCGTTGTATCCACATTTTTTCAATGTCTCCAAGTTAATTGCCAGCTACTTTCTATTCAAAACATCTGAACTTTGTTCCGTGTGATAGATAGTGTTGGGTTTTTTTTTTCTTTGTCATGCTTTTTATGTCTGACGGTCTAGATATCCTTAAAGTAACAATTAAAGCACTATAATCAATCAGTCAATCAACGAATCGAATAATCAGTCAATCAGATAAATGACCTTTAGCTTCTAAAAGAGCATAGGTCTTTAGCAAACACATACCACGCCCCTCCTGTCGCGAGCCTCAGCCGGAGGTCTTTCCATGTCTTCGTCGTCATTATTGTTTATATCTCTAGCGCTCTTCTCCGTATGTTTTTTTTTTAGTCTGCCTGTCCTTCTCTTGCCATGGGGATTCCAGGCTGTATCGTTCCTATGTACATATCCGGTGTTACGTGGGGGAAATCGTACTAATGACCCCTGTCCACGAAGCGCTATTTTTGTGGTGGCTAGTCGGCAGGGAGGTTAGTCGCGATTTGCTCCTGTAGCTAGGCGGCGTTGTCTTTCGGAAGGTCCTGAGTTCGAGTCTCCGGTAAGCCTATCACTTCTGTTTTTTCCTGTTGTCTAGTTTTCTACTTATTTCTCACGAGTGCCTGAAACATACCTTTATGTGTATTATTTATTTACAGAATAGAGACTGTCTAGTGTGCTACCAACAGGTTCCTCGGTGTGTACGACAATCTATTTTGAGTTGAAATTGTACTACACGATTGTTTAGATAACTGTAAAAATAAATAAATAAATTTATGTACCTTTTTGGGATTTATTGTTTTGCATCGAGAAAGACCCGATTGGCGAATAACTGTGAATTTGTTAGACATTCCTTTACATTTGTGTTTAATTCGACTAGTGTATCTTTCTAACTGCAGACACGTGATTAATTCTAACAGTAACTCAGCTATGGACATATATGCCGAATATTAGGGGTCGGAGTGGCTAAGAGGTATGACGTCCGTCTCGAGTTCTAGAGGTACCGGGTTCGATTCCCAGTTGAGGGAATGTAATTTATGGAGATTTTTTTTTCAGAACCAGTGGTCCTAATATGTCATTACACCCCCCCCCCACCCCCCCCCCCCCCCCACCCCCCCGCCCCCCCCCCCCCCCCCCCGATCTCCTGGGCAGTTGGAAATGGTAAAGAGTAGGTCTAGCAGGCCGCTGCCCTGACATGAATTAAAAAAATTAGAAACTTACCCACCACAAAAATATTTATAGAATGTGTGATTCCTATATACATAAATTGAGATTCTCGCCGGTGCTACGGAGTTCGTGCGCTGTGCTGAGATCCTCCTTGTGTGATCTAAGGGAGGAGATCGGAGCACTGATAGAGTAGTCCGCGTGAAATGAAGATAGTCCTTAAAACCAAACCAAACAAAACCTTGCCGAATATATACTACTCGTCAAAAGTCAAGGGCCACCCTATTATTTTCAATACACTTTTATATAAGCGCATAGAATGATTAAATGAAGGAAGTGTTTAGTAAAAATGGGTGCAATATCGTCCTCTGACAGTCCACTATGCACGTTAAGCATAAAAACAACTCACCGACAACCATGGTGATCACGTGCAATTTGGTTTGCTGACCATAAATTCACATTTTTAATCTGTTTTTTCAAACTTCTGTAGAACCAAACAGGTGAAGTAATCGTGCTGATTGACATTCCACGTGCAATGGCGACTTTTCGTGAACAGAGTTCACTCTTAATTTGTTTTACAATCAGCAGGCTTAAGGTAGTTTAATCACTTGCAAAAACCATGCCACCGAGAAGAAGTCTTGCCACCTTACAAACAATGAGGGCTATAGCGTGGGTTGAAAGTGGTTTATCTGTCCGTGAGGTTGCTAGACGGCTTGCAGTGTCACACTCTACTATCCAAAGAATTTTGGAGAGATTTCAGGCCACAGGAAGTGTGGAGGATCGCCACCGGCCTGGTCGCCCTAGATGCACCAATAGACATGATGACCGGTACCTCTTGTTGTCAGCCCTGCGCCATCGAACAGTGACGTGTTCCACTCTAAGATGTCAGCTGAGACAAACTGTAAACGTTAATGTCAGTTAAAGCACCATTTGCAGACGTTTACATGAATTTGGACTGGCTGCTCGACGTCCTGCAGTCAGAATCCTTCTTACTCCTTGCTTATCGCAGAGCCCGTGTTGCTTGGTGTCGCGAGCACATCCGATGGACAAGGCAACAATGGAGTCAAGTTCTCTTCACTGATGAATCTCGCTTCACTGTGTCATTCAATGATGGCAGGATTCGAGTTTGGAGACGACCAGGAGAGCGATTTACTGATGACACAATTCGAGAGGTGGATCATTATGGTAGGGGTTCTGTCATGGTCTGGGGAGGCTTCTACAGACACGGCAGGATCCCACTCTACATCATCCAAAGCAACTTGACCGGCCCAAGATACCAGAACGAAATCTTGAGACCAATTGTTCAGCCTGCTCTGGAGGCCATAGGTGGTAATGCCATCCTCCAAGATGATAACGCTCGACCCCATCGAGCTCGTGTGGTGAATGAGTTTATTCAGCAACATGGGATCATCAGGATGGCGTGGCCAGCTCATTCACCTGACCTTTCTCCGATTGAGCACCTCTGGGATGTCCTTGGTCGAAGATTGTCAACAAATCACCCCCTGCCAATGGATGTTGCACAGCTGACTGCATTTCTGCTTCAGGAATGGCAAGCTGTTCCTTAGGATACTCTTCGGACCCTTGTGGACTCGATGCGTCTACGCTGTCTTGAATGCCTTGCTGCAAACGGTGGTCATATCCGATTTTTAAATGTCTATTTGTCCAATATCTATTGTGTGACTTTTGTAAAGGTGGGTGACACACTTCACAGCTTCATTGCGTTTGAATGTGTGTTTCCATTTCTTTACGTGACATGTCAATTTGGTATTCAATAAATGCCGTTTTGACCGATACCAATTACGTTTATATCAGATTTGTTTTATGGTTTCAACCAAAGTTTTTCTAAGTGGCCCTTGACTTTTGACGAGTAGTATATATCCCACTTGACACTAAAGTAAAGGAAGCAGACGCTAACTTTCTGTTTAGACGTTTATTCCATAAACTCCGGATTCAGATGAATTGTATCATTTCAGTATTCGATTTTTTGTTGTTAATTTATTCGATTCCATGTACGACATGCGGGCAGTAATCAATAGTTATACCATTATGTCGTTTCATGAATCGGTCATCTCTAGACAAAGGGGCAGACAGCCATTTGCATACATGACAGAGAAGTCCATTGTGTCGACATTTGCTTCTCCTTACTTGAAAAATCGTGAAGCTACTAAGTGTAGCCGTGTCTATAACTTTCTGTACAAATTTGCATTCGGAACAGTTGTCAGATTGAAACAACAGCTACGCGAAGAAGGCGCATTTACGAAGCAATCCAGTAAAGTGGAGTAACTTGGACAGGCCGTTCCGAGGCTGCAATATGTACACGCCCTGCTCTGACATTATTCCAATGTCCTTCAAAGTTGGCTCACTGAATGTATGTACAGTAATAGAGCCACAGATGCCTTGCTTGTAAACGCGGTGCTAAAATTGAATGCATGTAGAGCTTGTGGTCACAGACTCGTTAAAGCCCGTTTTCCCCAGACCCAGTGCTAACTTTGAAGGCATACAGACTGTATTTTATTCAGTATGTGCAGACTCATTGCCTTCAGACTCCTTGCTGACAGATCCATTGCTTCCACTAAGCGCACACAGCACAGATCCAGTGTTCACATACTCTTTTCACACAGATCGTGCTCACTTACTCTTTGCACACAGATTAAATGCTCACATACTCTTTGCACACAGATTAAATGCTCACATTCTCTGTACGCACGGATCCAGTGCTCACACACTCTTTGCACACAGATCCCAGTGCTCACCCGATGCGCATATATCCAGTGCTCACTCGGTTCGCATAGATCCAGTGCTCACAAACTCTTTGCACACAGATCCAGTGCTCACATGCTCTTTGCACACAGATCCAGTGCTCACATACTCTTTGCACACAGATTCAGTGCTCACATACTCTTTGCACACAGATCCAGTGCTCACATACTCTTTGCACACAGATCCAGTGCTCACATACTCTTTGCACACAGATTCAGTGCTCACATATTCCTTGCGCATATATCCAGCGATCACTCGGTTCGTTTACATTCAGTGCTGACATACTCTTTGCACACAGATCCAGTGCTCACATTCTCTTTGAACACAGATCCAGTGCTCACATACTCTTTGCACACAGATTCAGTGCTCACATACTCTTTGCACACAGATCCAGTGCTCACATACTCTTTGCACACAAATCCAGTGCTCACATACTCTTTGCACACAGATTCAGTGCTCACATATTCCTTGCGCATATATCCAGCGATCACTCGGTTCGTTTACATTCAGTGCTGACATACTCTTTGCACACAGATCCAGTGCTCACATACTCTTTGCACACAGATCCAGTGCTCACATACTCTTTGCGCACATATTCAGCGATCACTCGGTTCGGATACATTCAGTGCTGACATATTCTTTGCACACAGATCCAGTGCTCACATACTCTTTGCACACGGGTCTAGTGCTCACATACTCGGTGTGCACAGATTCAATGCTCACATACTCGGTGCGCACAATTCCAGTGCTCACATACTCTTTGCACACAGAACCATTGCTCACATACTCGGTGCACACAGAACCAGTGCTCACATACTCGGTGCGCACATATCCAGTGCTCACATACTCTTTGCACACGGGTCTAGTGCTCACATACTCGGTGTGCACAGATTCAATGCTCACATACTCGGTGCGCACAATTCCAGTGCTGACATATTCTTTGCACACAGAACCATTGCTCACATACTCGGTGCACACAGAACCAGTGCTCACATACTCGGTGCGCACATATCCAGTGCTCACATACTCGGTGCACATAGAACCAGTGCTGATATATTCGGTGCACGCAGATCCGTAGCGCACATCGTCCTTACACACAGATCTGGTCCTTACATCCTCGGTGCTAACAAATGTAATTCTCCTAGTATTGTGACCGATATACTATCTTTCCCGTGTGAATCATTCTCACTTACACACACTCCCTTTTCTCCGTGCTGTGTTGCTCTCGTCCCCATCACATGGTTTAATTTAAGTATAACATTACTCGTCAGACAGTATGTAAATCCATGACACCTGGTGATTCGTCTGTTCAGTCAAACCATTTTGATAAAACTTGGTACCTTCTCGTCTCGATGATATAGAAGTGTCATTCCTCCTTGTAGTTAATATCATCGTCTTTTTCCTGTTCAATCCCAGCGGAACATGAAATCACTACTGTGCCTGGCTCCGTTGTAGGAAGCTTGCAGAAATTATTCACATGTCCTTATAGCAGCGGTTTCTGTAACAAGTTACTTTATATGGTGATATTGCCAGTCACGTGCACAACCTTACATTAGTCGTCTAGTGCGACATACATGAGGGAACAGTGGTCGTGTACTTTCTTTGTCCCATAGGAGATCCCTTGTGGTTAATATGGATGCTTTCTAATGGTCAGTACCATGTCCTCAATGTCCATCCTCTTTTAACATAGTAGAGCAGACAGATTAGCAAAGAAGGGAACAAGACAAGAACAAGCACTCAAGCAACAACTCTCCAAACAGTCAAATGACATACAGACAACAAACAAAGAAACATGGCTAAACAAATGGGCCATGGGAAACACCGGGAGAGAGGTTTACAGACATATGGCCGGTCCTGATCCTAATGACAACATCGGCCATCTTACAAGGAGGGATCAGAGCACAATTTTCTGCTCAGATCACAACAGTCACTTGAACAGAATCCAACCACAACACACTCCAGAGTGCCATCTATGTAACTATCCCTACGAAACTGTTGACCGCCATCTCTTCGAGTGTTCAGCACAACATCTTCTACAGAGAAACAAAACAACTTGCGAAAACATGCAGATATCACTACATGGCATTGGGCCGAAGGGCGAGAGCCCAAACGCCGCTGGATCAATAACAACAACAACAACAACAACGTGCCTCCAACGCAACATTGAGCTACCCGATCCAAATGAGCGACACGCTTCCCCATCTATATCAGTTTTATATTTCATAGAAAAAGTTTTTTTTTTATGAATTCCCTTTCACACATAGTAATTTGTTTTTTTTTAACTGTAAACGCAGAACCCACCGAGAAAGGAAGATAATTCATCTATACTTGGAAGAATATTAACGGGTTATGTGCAAGTTCCATTTCTCTGAGTTGCGCTTCACAGGGTACCTCAACTTTGAGACACTAGGAAATCTCACGTGACGAAGCGTGAATGCTTCCTTGACGGATATTGATGAATATTGTTTCCTCATTAACGTTGACCGTTGTTTTATTCTCTCTTCTTCTCCCCCCCCCCCCCCCACCCCCCCCCCCCCACCCACACCCCACCCCCCCCCCCCCCCCCACCCCCCCACCACCCCCCCCCCCCCACCCCCCCCCCCCCCCCCCCCCCCCCCCCCCCCCCCCCCCCCCCCCCCCCCTCCCCCCCCCCCCCCCCCCCCCCCCCCCCCCCTCCCCCCCCCCCCCCCCCCCCCAAGAAGACATTTATGACAGCCAAACTTCCACGTCTGCTAAGCATCTGACACACGCACAAACAAAAAAATCTCACACTGCGCAATTACATTTTTCTAAACAGTTTGGACCAAAGTTATTTCAGTGATTAAGTCAGCCTAAACACGATACACGTTTTTATTTCTTTAGTAATTAAAAAAAAAAAACAACAATAATTTTAAGCATACTGCTGTTTCTATTATGTCTCATTGTGTTTCGGACTACTAGGCGAGTTTTTAATCTGGTAGCTTCGTTTATCTTGTCACATAGAGCGGCTAAATCATTCGCTTTACATGTTGTTGAATTTTAGGATCTTATTTCGTACAAGTAGTTCCAACCCAGAGTTTATTTATTTGATCTCTCCCTCTTTCTCTCTAAATAATTATATAACATCATATATAGAGTTTAAAGATAATTTTGCCATGTTCAATATTAATTATGATAAGGTGCTGTAAATGTTTGTAACTGTTATTGTAATGTTACAATGTTGAGATTTTGTTTTATTGTAGTGTATTGTATTTTGTTATTTTATTATTTAAGTAATATGTAAGATACATGTGAGAATAAATGGATTCAATATGGAAGACGAGAGAAAGGAAGGGCAGAATGTTAGACGGGCCAGCGTGCCCAATTCTAAATCCTTTGAAAATAAAGTTCGTTCGTTCGTTCTCTCTCTCTCTCTCTCTCTCTCTCTCTCTCTCTCTCACATTGGAGAATGAATATACAACAGTAATAAAAGATGATACAAAGAAGCATTCTCAACCCTCGGAAAATTAAGCTCCTTCGTGTCTGTCTGTCAATCTATCTAGTCTATCTGAAACTGCTCTTGGGTTAAGGAAGACAAAGACAGCGAGGAACGGAACTGGTTAGCCCACCTCATAAATACTTGACGTAGTATAGTGTAGGCTTTAACAATTCCCTCCCTACGGCAGTATCTGCAACGAGACTGAAAGCCGCGCCCCTCTGTTAACACCTTCCGCATACCGTGATAACACGCCAAGTACCTGGTCATTCAGTAGAAGACTGTTCTAAGATTACACGCGTTCTTTTTATTTGCCACCCAAATCTGATTATGTTTCAAATTGTCTAATTTACAGTATGAAAGGTTTGCATTTCGTTTGTTTATTTAATATAATATTGATTTTATTTAATTAAAGATAGGAACTACCAATGAGTGTAACTGTGGCACAGATAAAATGACTGCCGAACATCTGCTTCAAAGGTGCCCAACATATGAGGAACAGAGAAAACGCATATGGCCATCACCAGTACCATTCTTGGAGAAAATCTATGGAGATATCAACAGCCTCAGGCTGACCACTGCTTTCTTTGAACTTATTCAAGTTGACATCTGAGGGTGAACTTTGAACTTATTCAAGTTGACATCTGAGGGTGAACTTTGAACTTATTCAAGTTGACATCTGAGGGTGAACTTTGAACTTATTCAAGTTGACATCTGAGGGTGAACTTTGAACTTATTCAAGTTGACATCTGAGGGTGAACGAAGAAGAAGAAGTTTGTTTATTTGTTTGTTTGTTTTTTATTTTTTTTATTTAGCCTCTATTCCTGCTTTTATTTTCTTACTTTCCTTATGTTTTTTTAAGACATGCTTAAATTTGATTATGATTGAATATTATAAATGACCGATTGGCAGAGTGGTTAGAGCGCTGGTCTCTGGCGGCAAAACCAGTTCGATTCACGGTATCGACACGCTTCAGTCTACCCAGCTGTAAATGGGTACCTGACTTTGTATGTGAGTTAGGGAAGGAAAAGCCAGCAAAAAAAGGGAACTGGTTCCCCCCAACCTCTCGATGCTGAATCTAGTATTGTGAAGTCTCTAACACTTCACTCCCCTATGGCACTATCTGTTATGGAACAAATGTTACCTTTTTTAATTATAATTGTATGTTGTGTATTGTATTACCTTTATAATGTTGCATGCTTAAATAATGTTTAATGTACATGTGGCAATGACAGGATACAGTGTACATAATGAGAGAGAGGAAGGGCAGAATCTTAGACGGGCCTGCGCGCCCAATTCCATTGAAAATAAAGCTCGTTGGTTCGTTTGTTCTTTCTCTGTCTCTCCTCTCTCTGTCTTTTCTTCTTGGTTAAATTGTATCCGGTGTCGTTACAGCTTCTTCAGAGATGTCGTTAAACTTCATCCATTCAGTTCACAAGAGGCCCTACAGACTGATTAACAAAATAACTCCCTATTTTTACATTGCTATTACTTCACTCCTATCCAACTAATTTATATGAAACGAAAGTTAAAATAAAGACAATTAACTATTATTTTATTTTTTAAATGTTTTGTGACATTGTTATTTAAGCTCAGCGTGAGATCCGGCCTGTTCAACGCGACTGACTTCATAGCCGGCAGCAGTATTTTTGTATGTCTCTTGTAACGTCTGTTTATTGGCCTTTTTGGGATTTTAAAAATTTCACTTTGTTTCAGGAATTTAAAAAAACACCAAGTTTTTTTTAGTCCAGTGGCCTTTATCAAGCTTCTTTCATGTGTGGCTGTAAAGGAGGAAATGCTTATTTAAAAATAGGACGTGGTTTTTCAGTCACTCTGTAGATAAAAGTGCGATCATGCAGGATAGTTGTTCCTATAAATAGTTGACCAGTTCTGTCGGAGTAAACGCCCGGAAGATTGGTTGTCACGGGTTTCCTCCCCGTAGCGCTTCAGTAGTGGTCCAACAGTGGCCAAAACTCCAGAGTAACTAATGTGGGTCTTCAAAGGTGTCTACCTTCGCACAAGATTACTCTTGGCAGAGTTGTAGGTAGAAAGATAACGATACTTCTACCTCAAGGGTGTGTCCACAAGATATTCAGAAAAGCGAGAACAATGCTGCACGAGGCTGAGCAAATGTTAACTGGGCGCGCAGGCCCGTCTAAGATTCTGCCCTTCCTCTCTCTCATTATGTATACTGTATCCTTTCATTCTGTCATGGAATATTCTAATCCACATATATAAATTATTAGGTAAATATGAAGCCTAACAAATAAAATTAATAAAGAAAAGAGCAATGGAAAAATAACAGTGCTGTCACAAAGAATGTACTCGAAATCCCCCTTGTTTTCTGCTACGTCTGCAAATTGTAATGCTTTCACGTTGATATAAAAGCTTACTGTATTATTACCCGCTTTCTTCAATGAAACGTGTGCTGTATTTCTTGGAAAAGCATTGAGAGGCCCTGCGTAATGACCTAAATTAATCCTAACATTAATTATATTACGTTACCAAAACGAACGAACAGATGGACAAAAGGATAAAGAGAGAGGGGAGGGCTGAAAATCAGGAACGCATGCAACACGCGTCGCGCGATACACAAATGCTGCCATCACGCGTGTAAGTCTACATGCACTAATTTTTTTTTCAGACGGACAGTGATAAAATACACTACCCTTTCCCAGAGTTAGGTTTATAAATCATAAAAAAACGCTTATTAGGAAAGATAACAATAGATGGGCTTACGGTTGAAAACATAACAGTACCCAGACAGCACATCTTCGAAACAGGAGGTAGAAGAAATTGCATATTTTGAACGCAGCCACGTAGCTCCTTTAAATTAGTATTTTTGGGTTCCTTAGGGCTTGCTGACAAAGAATATGTAAAACGTTACGCAAATAGTCCAGGAATTAATAAATTATACCCAAAATAAAATATTGGGGGTGCCTGACAGCATAAAATCATTTCTGCTCATAAGATTTTTTTTTTAACGTGTTTGAAAAAAAATTTACGTTACAGAAATAGCCTACCATGTAAACTCCAAATTGATTGGAGCGCAACAAATGAAAGCCTAACCACGATTGGTCGGGCTATAAATACTATCTTGGTTGTTGGGGGAGACGGGAAAAGGTAACATTTTTTCAAACACTTGTCGAAACGGGGCTCATTGGTCAGACTCGCTGATATACACACTTGGGAGCGTTAGTTCGAAACCACTTGTTTAAATAAACTTGATAAAGCATCAGTGCGTTGAAGCCAGCTTATATTTTGCTAAATAAAAGCCTGGAAGATAAGCAGATGGGAATTTGTGCCAGTTTGTGCCAGAATTCATTGCTAATCAACGTATCTGTGTTTATTCGTATGAATTGTGGTAAGCTTGAACCATTCAATATCTTTTAATGAAAATTGAATGTAAATTGTTGATTTATGCCTGTATATATATGTGTAGTTCAGTGGCAAACAGGAGATAAAGCCTATAATGCTCCAGCCTGAACAGAGGGTGTCGGAGAGAAGTAAAACGGCATGGAATGGCCAAACAGTACACTGACACCTGGATGATTGAATAGAAAGAAATAATGCTGGAATTGCAGAGGCGTAGTAACCATTAAGAAGGGTAATACTGGAATAAAGTATTTCAAATGAAGCTGACAGTTGGCCTAATGCTCTGAACTCAATGTTTGTGCTGTGTTGTGATCAGTGTAACAAGAGAGTTTAAGTTAGTTATGAAGTAGAAGGTACATCCTTCTTGATTTCAGGGACCGTGGTCTTGATGGTAGTGAGCAGCACCTGGTCAGAGCTTTGCTGAATCCAGAGTCGGACAGCATACTCCTTGGTCTTTTTAGCTATCAGTGAGGTGTCTCCTGAGCCCAGAGGAGAATTCGAGCAGAGGAGTCCTTTCCTGCCGCCATCACGCCAGATAAGCGAATTGGCCAGCTGAGCTCAACATTATATCCCCTCATCTTGAAATGACTAGTAAAAATAATATTAAGAGGGGAAATTAATTGTCTTAATATCAGGAACTGAGAACATCTCCAATACTAATTTCCTTAAGACAAACTATTGAAGTCATGATGACAACTACCAACAGAGCTTGAACAAAACCAAACCAGTATTACCTCATACTACTATTACACAACTGACACACATAGGATATTTGTAATAATATATGTCACTACCAGATTCATATTAATACATTCTGTACATAACTTGTAATTAACATTGATTGTGATTCCTGGTTCCTTTGTCTTTGAATCAGGACACACATATACCTTTATGATAGCAATTAATACAGATTGTTATTTGAAAAGTTATCAGTGCCTCCTTTAAGATATTCTCATAGAGTGTTATATGTATGTGAGTGTCACAGTGTTGTCAGGTGTAGTGGATTAAATTAAATTGTTTATCTGTCTGTTGTTGTGACTTACACTTCACCATACTCATACCCTAGACACATAACGTAGCATTACACTATTCCAGAATAATTCTGACTGAGATATAGAGATATGTGGTAGCAAGTAAGGTTATCTATAATACACTACTCTTAATAGATATAGATACCTTCACAGCTGATCTCAGTCAGTACACTAAGTCCCCTGTAAATTTTTATAACATCCCACTTCACCACATATATTGGGGTCTCGCTCTTGGGATTTTGAATCTTTAACTATTAAAAATATTGGGGATAATTCACTTCAGGGAATATAAGAATTAAAAGGTATCCTTGGGTGGAATTAAATAAGGTTGAGCTCACGGTGCCTGTGTTGTCCATTAGAGATTGAATTGTTGGTTAGACATTATATAAAGTTACCTGATAGACAATGGCGGACCTGGCCAAATTTCGATCTGCTGCGGTTCAGACTGCGAAAGAGTTAGGATTAGATGGGCAAGTTATGGTTGCCTATGTTACTACGGAATGTGACAAATTTATTGAACGCGAAGAAAGAAGGTTTGAAGCCGAAAGAAAGTTAGAGGCTGACAGGGAAATTAAGAAGTTACAATTTGAAGCTGAGGCTGAGACTAAGAGGTTGCAGATTGAAGCTGAGGCTGAGACTAAGAGGTTGCAGATTGAGGCTAAGAAATTGGAGGCAGAAAGAGAAGACAGAAGATTGGCTGCAGAAAGGGAAGACAAAAGATTAGCTGCAGAAAGGGAAGAGAAGAAATTAGCTGCAGAAGAGAGGAAATTAGCTGCAGAAAGGGAAGCAGAAGATAAAAGATTACAAAGGGAACATGAGTTACGACTAAGGGAGTTTGAGTTTCAAGGCCATGCTCCTGAAAATGGTGCCAGTCCCTTTGCCTCTGATGCTACGGTTACTCAGGGAGCCTCAACCTCAGCTATGAATTTTCATTTAGATCATTTTGTTGAGAAAGACGATGATATAGAGAGCTACCTAAATAGGTACGAACTATTAGCTACCACGTATGGGTTAGAGAGAGAAAGGTGGAGCTTAAAGTTATCTCAGGGACTTCGTGGGGCAGCTTATGAAGTTTTTGCAAAAATGAGCAGAGGTGATCAGGAAAATTATGACATGCTAAAGCAGGCTCTTTTGTTAAGGTATGAAAAGAATGCAGAATTTTATAGAAAAAAATTTAGGAATGCTAAACTACTGTCAGGTGAAACCTATCACCAGTTCTCTGCACGAATAGAGACATACTTGGAGAAATGGACTTCTCTGGGGAAAACCCAAGATCTTAAGGAAATGGTCCTTATAGAGCAATTAAGAGAGTCCATGGCTCCAGACCTGAGAAAGTTTCTCATGGAACAAGGTGCAGAGAGGCTGGGTGAGTTGCTAAATGTTGCTGAAAGGTATCAAGCAGCTCAAGCAGAGGTAACAGGTAATAAAAAGAAACAGGTGGACAACTTTAGGGCACCACAGAACTTTAATAAATTTTATCCTAGGGATCAAAATAAAGGTAAGCACCAATTTGATAGGCCACGGTATGACAATAAAAATAAATTCCCACAATTCGATGAAAGGAAATATGATGAAAGAAAATCTTTCAACCAAGGAAAAAGGTGGTGTAAGAATTGTCAGATGGACAATCATGACACTGACCGGTGCAGAAGGAAACCTGTGTATATGGCAACCCTTCAGGTCAGGTCGACCTCAAGACAGGAGGAGGATATTATGTTAGATACCCCTCCAGAAGAGATGAGGAAGGCACAGGCTGGGGATAAAACACTCAAGCCTTGTTTCAGAAAATTGTCAACTTGTCATACAACTCCAGGCAAGGGAGATTTTTACATGAAAAACAAGTTGATGTATAGGAAGACTGGAGCTAGATCCAAGGGTCACGGACAGCTGGTTCTTCCAAAGAGATATAGGACAGACTTAATAAGGAGCCTACATGTGAAACCAGATGGGGACCATGAGAAGATAGGTACTGTGGTAGGGTGGGCGAGATGATGATGATGATGATGTATTGTGATGTGTGATCACTCTCTTTTCTATTCGCACCGACCCGAACAACAATAAAACTCTTGATTCTAGAGACAGGGGCTATATTTATTTTTATAACCCATTCAGTGACAAAGCAAACATTAAACGAATAAACCAAGGAACATAACACCAAACAAAACAAAACACCCAACAGTGCCCGATGCTAATGTGCTCAATGCATTTACAGTTTGGCTCTGTCGTCTGTTCTCTCTGGCGGCTGATACTAGGAAAGGTCCGCTGGTAGCTCGCTATCTCTTTTTATAGGCACTAGGCTAATCACTCACTTTACTGCGCTAGGCGTATTAATCTTGACTACTTAAATATCACACGCGATTATCGCTTAGGAATAGCGAAAACACAAATAAAACCTACAGCTATTTAATATAACACAATTCTACACCACAACTTAATTTAAATGCATTATTATGGCATTTTCATCAATCTTCTACTTCAGATTTTTCACAACCCAGGCTCGCGCCGTCACGTGATCTGACAGTCACGTGGGCCGACCGAAAATATATGGGCGACAAACATGCCTTGAACTGAAGTGGGGGTGGGGCCTCAGGGGTGTCTTCCCGGCCCATCACATATCTCCCTCCTGATTTTGTTGTCGTCCCGACAACATCACCACCTCTGGCGCTTCGATCGTAGCCTCTTAGATCGTTGGTGCTGCGTATGACTCTTTCTCTGCGGCGATGCTTTAGGCTGAGCTTCTGTCATCGGTACAACCCGGCTGGGGACTGTCTTGGTCGACATGTCCCTAGGTGTGCTTTGTCGGGCTGGCAGTACCTGTGGTCTAGAAGATTCGCCTACTTGTGCCGCGTCGCTGCTGGCTTGTGACATCTGCTTGCCAGTGCATGTAGCTGTCGAATCTGTAGGGGGATCGCTCTTGACGTGTTCTGCACTCATTTTGTGTGGACGGTGGCTTACATTCCCCACAGTCTGCTTTTGATGAGTCTCCTCTGCTGAACCTTGATTTGCACTCCCTCCTATCTGCTTAGGACGGGTTTCCTCCCCTAGACGACGCGTAATTTTCTCGGCGCCCTTAGTGTGACAGTTGTCGTGGCCATCTCTTGGCTTGCGCCCTAAAGGCAACCTGGCTGTGGCAGTCCGTCTAGGGAAAGAGCTTCTTGAGGGACAGGCGGCTATCAAATGTTCAGTTGACTTGCATCCAAAGCATCTTTTCAGGAGCGGGCCTTGTGGGCACTTGGCTGCCATGTGGCCTGAGAACTCACCACAATTATAGCACCTTATCTTTCTGCGCTTCCTCTGTGCCATGGGTCGCTTTCTGCTGCCCTTACACTCTTGACCGCCAATGCCGCATACATAAATTGCTTCCATGCCCTGGACCGATGGTTTGCTGTCAAACTCTACTCTCTCATTTCTCGCCAGACTCCGGAATCCCTTTCTGAAGATCTTGGTCTGATGTACAAATACATCAATACCTCCATCATCTGGCGTGATGAATCCCCATCCCCTGCGGACACTGTACCACTTGCAAACTCCTTTTCGCCTTGTCGGTGCAGCTGCACTGGTCGGTACTGTCAGCTCACTGCTTTCGTTAACAACAGCTTGACTCTCACATACCAGAACATGCACCTCCTCGTCGTGCTTTGGCTGTTCCCGTGGACACACCTCCTTGTCTTGCGTTGGCTGTTCCCGCGGACACACCTCCTCGTTGTGCTTTGGCTGCTTCCGCGGCTGGCATGGTGCTCTCTTTCTCTGCACCTCCTCTTGTGCTGGCGAACTGGACTCTGACATTGTGCTATCTGGGATTTTAGGAAGGATAACTCTGCTCTGAGTGCCTCCTCCTCCTTCTTAACTTCTGCACTTGCTATCTGGACCCGTGTCTCAGGCTTTTTACTTCCACCATAAACAGCATATTCCCAAGGGAAATTCCTGTTCACCTCACTGACTTGTGGTTGCTCGCTGTAGGCTTTTTTTACAATTTCCAGTAACTTCTCAGGGCTGGCCTTGGCTCCACCTTGTATCCGTAACTCTCTAGATACCATTGGTGTAACGTTGTTCCATATCATGTCTAACTTGTCTTCTGCGCAAAAAGGCGCCACCTTCCACGCGGCTTCCACATCCTCCACAAACTCTTGCCAAGTGGGTCTCCCCTCTCCACTAAATAACCTTATCTCTGGCTCCTCCACGTACAGTACCTTCATATGCGCATTAGCCATCTTGCTGCAGGAATGCACTGCTGGGTGTTTACACTATTTGTTCGTTCGCTGTTTGCTCGGTGTCACTGTCTGCCTTATCCTGCCGACGACGCCAATTGTGGTAGGGTGGGCGAGATGATGATGATGATGATGTATTGTGATGTGTGATCACTCTCTTTTCTATTCGCACCGACCCGAACAACAATAAAACTCTTGATTCTAGAGACAGGGGCTATATTTATTTTTATAACCCATTCAGTGACAAAGCAAACATTAAACGAATAAACCAAGGAACATAACACCAAACAAAACAAAACACCCAACAGTGCCCGATGCTAATGTGCTCAATGCATTTAGAGTTTGGCTCTGTCGTCTGTTCTCTCTGGCGGCTGATACTAGGAAAGGTCCGCTGGTAGCTCGCTATCTCTTTTTATAGGCACTAGGCTAATCACTCACTTTACTGCGCTAGGCGTATTAATCTTGACTACTTAAATATCACACGCGATTATCGCTTAGGAATAGCGAAAACACAAATAAAACCTACAGCTATTTAATATAACACAATTCTACACCACAACTTAATTTAAATGCATTATTATGGCATTTTCATCAATCTTCTACTTCAGATTTTTCACAACCCAGGCTCGCGCCGTCACGTGATCTGACAGTCACGTGGGCCGACCGAAAATATATGGGCGACAAACATGCCTTGAACTGAAGTGGGGGTGGGGCCTCAGGGGTGTCTTCCCGGCCCATCACAGTACCATCATTCAAAAGGTGGCTCACAATTATTATTGGCCCAAAGCAAGATGGGACATTGAGAATTTTGTAGAAAGGTGTAGCATAGCACATGAGGGAACACCCACAAGTGGGAACATGGATCAGGACCTGGACACGCCACGAGGCAAAATTAGGCCTGATAATAAAAAGAGATATAAATTTGGAAAAGTGGACCAAATGGAATGGGAAGCCCCTTTTCACGGACAAGCTTCACTTAACTGTTTTACAATGGCCACTATGCGGAGAGTGCAAAAAGATGTCTTACCCCAGGATAAGCCGACAATCCCTCAATCGGACTTAAACAAACTGGAGGAAGAGGATGTAGAGAGGAAATCTCTCATCAAGAATTTTAAGAGGGGAGAAAGCCCCAAGACAAGAAAAATTGGTAGCGGTCGTTTTGTGAATGATAATTCTGGGAGGAAAAATCATCACTATAAAGCTTCGAGTGGAAGAGACCATACCGGTGCATGGACAAATAGGTCCACACAATTAAAGGTCCATATGTAGCTTTGTTAAGAACGTGGACTGATGAAAAGGCAGAGGAAAACATTACATCTTCATACCAATATGTGAATGAGCTGACCACTCGGTTAAAAACTGGCTGGAAACTTGCCAATGAAAATTTGAAACAAGCCAGGAAGAAACATGCTGCCTATTATAACAGGAAGGCGAAGGACAGAAATCTGGCTGTGGGAGAGAAAGTACTGCTTCTTTTGCCTGGGAGTCAGAATAAGTTACAAATTGGATGGCAGGGTCCATATACAGTTTTAGAGAAGGTGTCTAGAACAAATTATAAGATAGATAAGAAGGGGAAAGAAAAAATCTATCATGTGAATCTCCTGAAGAAATATTTGGAAAGAGAACATCAGGAAGAGACACACTTGTTGACCTTGTCCATCGCCATGGAGATGAAAAAGGAACCACTTTCATCATTTGAATATCCATTACACCCCTGTGAGACAGCAGCACAAGTGAAAATCAGTACACATTTAACGAAAACTCAGAAAGAGAGAGTGCAACAGGTTCTAAATAATCATGCAGAGGTGTTAACAGACCGACCAGGGCATACAAACCTATTGGAATATGATATGAAACTGATAGACCCCACACCTGTCTGTATGAAACCATATTCGATTCCGTTTGCTAAGGAGAAAGCTTTGAAGGAAGAGATAGACTATCTGTTGAAGGAAGGAATTATTTCGCACAGTGAGTCTTCGTATAGTTCCGGTGTTGTACTTTTAAGGAAGCCCTCTGGAGAACATAGACTCTGTATAGATTACAGGAGACTGAATGCTATTACAGAAGGACAGGTGGATCCATTGCCGGATACAAATCAGCTGTTTGCCAGACTAAATAAAGCTAAATATTTCTCAAAAGTGGATCTGAGTAAAGGATACTATCAGATTCCAGTAAAGCCTGAGGTTAGACCATACTTAGCTTTTAGTACCTCAGAAGGACACTATGAGTTTAATAGATTGCCATTTGGATTGAAGAATGCGCCTAGTGTCTTCTCTAGAATGATGAGAAAATTATTGGATCCTCTGAATAATCCCTGTATAACAAATTTTATGGATGATATCCTTATAGCAACAGAAACATTTGAGGAACACATTGACTCTCTGAACATGCTGTTTGATCGACTTAGGGAGGCAAATTTAACAGCCCGACCAACAAAATGTTGCGTTGGATGTAAAGAATTGGAATTTTTGGGACACACAGTTTATCAGGGAAACATGACCCCTGACCCAAAGAATTTAGAGAAACTACAGAAAGCCCCGAGACCACAAACCAAGAAGGACGTGAGATCCTTTGTCTCATTATGTGGTTTCTACCAGAAGTATATCAAAAACTTTAATTCCATATGTGCACCGTTAACTGAATTGACACGTAAAGGACATCCAGATCGCATTACATGGACACCACAATGTGAAATGACTTACCAAGAATTGAAGGAAAAGCTCACAAGTAAACCCATTTTGAAATTACCTGACTTAAGTCAAGAATTCATAGTAAGGACGGATGCAAGTAATATTGGGCTAGGTGCAACTCTACTACAGAAATCAGATGCATTTAATAAAGAAAAGAGCAATGGAAAAATAACAGTGCTGTCACAAAGAATGTACTCGAAATCCCCCTTGTTTTCTGCTTCGTCTGCAAATTGTAACGCTTTCACGTTGATATAAAAGCTTACTGTATTATTACCCGCCTTCTTCAATGAAACGTGTGCTGCATTTCTAAGAAAAACATTGAGACGTACTGCGTAATGACCTAAATTAATCCTAACATTAATTATATTACGTTACCAAAACGAACGAACAGATGGACAAAAGGATAAAGAGAGAGGGGAGGGCTGAAAATCAGGAACGCATGCAACACGCTTCGCGCGATACACAAATGCTGCCATCACGCGTGTAAGACTACAAGCACTAACTTTTTTCAGACGGACAGTGATAAAATACACTACCCTTTCCCAGAGTTAGGTTTATAAATCATAAAAAAACTCTTATTAGAAAAGATAACATTAGATGGGTTTACGGTTGAAAACATAACAGTACCCAGACAGCACATCTTCGAAACAGGAGGTAGAAGAAATTGCATATTTTGAATGCAGCCACGTAGCTCCTTTAAATTTGTATTTTTGGGTTCCTTAGGGCTTGCTGACAAATAATATGTAAAACGTTACGCAAATAGTCCAGGAATTAATAAATTATACCCAGAATAAAATATTGGGGGTGCCTGACAGCCTAAAATCATTTCTGCTCATAAGATTTTTTTTTATAACGTGTTTGAAAAAAATTTACGTTACAGAAATAGCCTACCATGTAAACTCCAAATTGATTGGAGCGCAACAAATGAAAGCCTAACCACGATTGGTCGGGCTATAAATACTATCTTGGTTGTTAGGGGAAACGGGGAAAGGTAACATTTTTTCAAACACTTGTCGAAACGGGGATCATTGGTCAGACTCGCTGATATACACACTTGGGAGCGTTAGTTCGAAACCACTTGTTTAAATAAGATTGATAAAGCATCAGTGCGTTGAAGCCAGCTTATATTTGGCTAAATAAAAGCCTGGAAGATAAGCAGATGGGAATTTGTGCCAGTTTGTGCCAGAATTCATTGCTAATCAACGTATCTGTGTTTATTCGTATGAATTGTGGGACAGTGGTCTTGATGGTACTGAGCAGCACCTGGTCAGAGCTTTGCTGAATCCAGTGTCGGACAGCATACTCCTTGGTCCTTTTAGCTATCAGTGAGGTGTCTCCAGAGCCCAGAGGAGAATTCGAGCAGAGGAGTCCTTTCCTGCCGCCATCACGCCAGATAAGCTAACTTGGCCAGCTGAGCTCAACATTATGTCCCCTCATCTTGAAATGACTTTATAAAATTAACATTAAGAGGGGAATTTACTTGTCTTAAAATCAGGAACTGTGAACATCTCCAATACTAGTCCATAAAGACAAACTATTGAAGTCATGATGACAAATACCAACAGAGCTTGAACAAAACAAAACCAGTATTACCTCATTTTACTACTACACAACTGACACACATAGAATATTTGTAATAATATATGTCACTACAATATTCATATTAAATACATTCTGTACATAACTTGTAATTTAAATTGATTGTGATTCCTGGTTCCCTTGTAGTTGAATCAGGACACATATTCATTCATGCCAGTAATGAATACATATTGTTATTTGAAAAGTTACGATTGACTTCTTTAAGATATTCTCATAGAGTGTTATATGTATGTGAGTGTCACAGTGTTGTTAAGAGTAGTGGATTAAATTAAATTGTTTATCTGTCTGTTGTTGTGACTTACACTTCATCATACACATACCCTAGACACATAACGTAGCATCACACTATTCCAGAATAATTCTGACTGAGATATAGAGATATGTGGTAGCAAGTAAGGTTATCTATAATACACTACTCTTAATAGATATAGATACCTTCACAGCTGATCTCAGTCAGTACACTAAGTCCCCTATAAATATTTATAACATCCCACTTCACGACATATATTGGGGTCTCGCTCTTGGGATTTTGAATCTTTCCCTATTAAAAATATTGGGGGTAATTCACTTCAGGGAATATAAGAATTAAAAGGTATCCTTGGGTGGAATTAAATAAGGTTGAGCTCACGGTGCCTGTGTTGTCCATTAGAGATTGAATTGTTGGTTAGACATTTTATAAACTTACCGGATAGACAATGGCGGACCTGGCCAAATTTCGATCTGCTGCGGTTCAGACTGCAAAAGAGTTAGGATTAGATGGGCAAGTTATGGTTGCCTATGTCACGACGGAATGTGACAAATTTATTGAACGCGAAGAAAGAAGATTAGAAAAAGAGGCCGAAAGAAAGTTAGAGGCTGAGACTAAGAGGTTGCAAGCTGAGGCTGAGACTAAGAGGTTGCAGATTGAGGCTGACAAAGAGGCTAAGAAATTGGAAGCAGAAAGAGAAGACAAAAGATTAGCTGCAGAAGAGAGGAAATTAGCTGCAGAGAGGGAAGCAGAAAAGGAGGAGAAAAGATTACAAAGGGAACATGAATTACGACTAAGGGAGTTTGAGTTTCAAGGCCATGCTCCTGAAAATGGTGCCAGTCCCTTTGCCTCTGATGCTACGGTTACTCAAGGAGCCTCAACCTCAGCTATGAATTTTCATTTAGATCATTTTGTTGAGAAAGACGATGATATTGAGAGCTACCTAAATAGGTATGAACTATTAGCTACCACGTATGGGTTAGAGAGAGAAAGGTGGAGCTTAAAGTTATCTCAGGGACTTCGTGGGGCAGCTTATGAAGTTTTTGCAAAAATGAGCAGAGGTGATCAGGAAAATTATGACATGCTAAAGCAGGCTCTTTTGTTAAGGTATGAAAAGAATGCAGAGTTTTACAGGAAAAAATTTAGGAATGCTAAACTACTGTCAGGTGAAACCTATCACCAGTTCTCTGCACGAATAGAGACATACTTGGAGAAATGGACTTCTCTGGGGAAAACCCAAGATCTTAAGGAAATGGTCCTTATAGAGCAATTAAGAGAGTCCATGGCTCCAGACCTGAGAAAGTTTCTCATGGAACAAGGTGCAGAGAGGCTGGGTGAGTTGCTAAATGTTGCTGAAAGGTATCAAGCAGCTCAAGCAGAGGTAACAGGTAATAAAAAGAAACAGGTGGATAACTTTAGGGCACCACAGAACTTTAATAAATTTGATCCTAAGGATCAAAATAAAGGTAAGCACCAATTTGATAGGCCACGGTATGAAAATAAAAATAAATTCCCACAATTCGATGAAAGGAAATATGATGAAAGAAAATCTTTCAACCAAGGAAAAAGGTGGTGTAAAAATTGTAAGATGAACAATCATGACACTGACCATTGTAGAAGGAAACCTCCTCATTTTGCTGCTATGACATCGGGGAAAAAGGAAAAGAAGGGCAAACCTGAAGAATTACAGGAACCATACCACCCCCCAGTGTGTGAAGATGTCATCTGTAATGGTGTCACTATAAGATGTTTATATGATACCGGTTTAGATTACGATTCCGTTGTGAGTTCTCACCTGGTGCAGGCCGATCAATACACCACAGAAACAGTGGAGATTCAAACTGCAACCAAGGATGTAGCTACCATGACACTTCCCGTCGCCCGAATAAAAGTGAAAACGCGATATGTGGAAGGAATCATAAAAGCAGCAGTGATAAATGAGCCAATCTACCCTCTAATATTGGGGTGTAGATATGTCTTCTTGGGGAATCCCAAGAGACCTGTGATATTGGCAACAGTGCAGACCAGATCACAGTCAAAGAAGGAGGAGGATAATCCCATAAATACTCACCCAGATGAGATGAGGAAGGCACAGGCTGAGGACAAAACACTCAAGCCATGTTTCAAGAAGTTGCCCAAATCTCATACACCTCCAGGCAAGGGAGAGTTTTATATGAAGAACAAACTGATATATAGGAAGGCTGGATCTGAATCCAATGGTCACGGACAGCTGGTCCTTCCCACTTCATATAGGACTAAAGTGTTGGAACTAGGGCATGCGATTCCCTTCAGTGGTCATATGGGAATCAGCGCAACAGGACAGCGAATAGCTTGTCACTATTTCTGGCCAGGAATAACTGAAGATATCAAACGATATGTAAAATCCTGTCCAGAGTGCCAACGAGTAGCACCTAAACATTGGACTGCACCAGCAACTCTGGGGGAAATGCCCATAGTGGGAACACCCTTTGAGAGAGTTGCCGTGGATCTTGTGGGACCTCTCACCCGAACCAAGAGAAGGAACAGCTACATTCTGACTCTGGTGGACACTTGTTCTATGTGGGGAGAGGCAGTAGCCCTGTCATCGATTGATTCTAAACATGTGGCAGAGGCATTGCTCACAATTTTCACAAGGTTAGGCTTTCCCAATCAAATCTTGACTGATAATGGCTCTCAGTTCAAGGGGAAACTAACTGAAGAAGTTTTCAGGATCTTCCAGGCCAAACACTTCCATTGTAGTGTGTATCATCCCCAAGGGAACGGCCAAGTGGAAAGATTTAACGGCACATTGATGTCGATCCTGAGAAAGTTGGCACACGAAAAACCAGATACATGGGACCAGTACCTGCACGCCGCCCTCTTTGCTTATCGGGAGGTACCCCATAGTTCAACCGGTATGGCCCCGGCAACATTATTGTTTGGAAGGCCAATAAAAGGTCCACTTGAAGCTTTGTTAAGAACGTGGACTGATGAAAAGGCAGAGGAAAACATTACATCTTCATACCAATATGTGAATGAGCTGACCACTCGGTTAAAAACTGGCTGGAAACTTGCCAATGAAAATTTGTAACAAGCCAGGAAGAAACATGCTGCCTATTATAACAGGAAGGCGAAAGACAGAAATTTGGCTGTGGGAGAGAAAGTACTGCTTCTTTTGCCCGGGAGTCAGAATAAGTTACAAATTGGATGGCAGGGTCCATATACAGTTTTAGAGAAGGTGTCTAGAACAAATTATAAGATAGATAAGAAGGGGAAAGAAAAAATCTATCATGTGAATCTCCTGAAGAAATATTTGGAAAGAGAACATCAGGAAGAGACACACTTGTTGACCTTGTCCATCGCCATGGAGATGAAAAAGGAACCACTTTCATCATTTGAATATCCATTACACCCCTGTGAGACAGCAGCACAGGTGAAAATCAGTACACATTTAACGAAAACTCAGAAAGAGAGAGTGCAACAGGTTCTAAATAATCATGCAGAGGTGTTAACAGACCGACCAGGGCATACAAACCTATTGGAATATGATATGAAACTCATAGACTCCACACCTGTCTGTATGAAACCATATTCGATTCCGTTTGCTAAGGAAAAAGCTTTGAAGGAAGAGATAGACTATCTATTGAAGGAAGGAATTATTACGCACAGTGAGTCTTCGTATAGTTCCGGTGTTGTACTCTTAAGGAAGCCCTCTGGAGAACATAGACTCTGTGTAGATTACAGGAGACTGAATGCTATTACAGAAGGACAGGTGGATCCATTGCCGGATACAAATCAGCTGTTTGCCAGACTAAATAAAGCTAAATATTTCTCAAAAGTGGATCTGAGTAAAGGATACTATCAGATTCCAGTAAAGCCTGAGGTTAGACCATACCTAGCTTTTAGTACCTCAGAAGGACACTATGAGTTTAATAGATTGCCATTTGGATTGAAGAATGCGCCTAGTGTCTTCTCTAGAATGATGAGAAAATTATTGGACCCTCTGAATAATCCCTGTATAACAAATTTTATGGATGATATCCTTATAGCAACAGAAACATTTGAGGAACACATTGACTCTCTGAACATGCTGTTTGATCGACTTAGGGAGGCAAATTTAACAGCCCGTCCAACCAAATGTTGCGTTGGATGTAAAGAATTGGAATTTTTGGGACACACAGTTTATCAGGGAAACATGACCCCTGACCCAAAGAATTTAGAGAAACTACAGAAAGCCCCGAGACCACAAACCAAGAAGGACGTGAGATCCTTTGTCTCCTTATGTGGTTTCTACCAGAAGTATATCAAAAACTTTAATTCCATATGTGCACCTTTAACGGAATTGACACGTAAAGGACATCCAGATCGCATTACATGGACACCACAATGTGAAATGACTTACCAAGAATTGAAGGAAAAGCTCACAAGTAAACCCATTTTGAAATTACCTGACTTAAGTCAAGAATTCATAGTAAGGACGGATGCAAGTAATATTGGGTTAGGTGCAACTCTACTACAGAAATCAGATGCATTGGATGGGGAATTAAGCCCAGTGGCATATGCTAGCAGAAAGTTGAATAAAGCTGAAATCAACTACTCAACTAGCGAAAAAGAATGTCTTGCAGTAATATGGGCAATAAAGAAATTCAATATTTATCTATATGGGAAGGCATTTAAGTTGCAAACAGATCACAAACCTTTATCGTTTCTAGCACAGGCTAAGCATGAGAACTCTAGGTTACTCCGATGGTCTTTACTTCTGGCTCCATATAATTTTAGCATTGAGTATATATCTGGAAAAACCAATTTGGGAGCGGATTTTTTAAGCCGCCATCCGTGTGATGAGAATCACCGTAAACACCAGCAATAATAATAAATTTCTCTATGTGTATATAGAATAAAGGACTGACATATAATGTCTGTTTTAAGAGGGGAGGTGTCATGAAATATTCTAATCCACATATATAAATTATTAGGTAAATATGAAGCCTAACAAATAAAATTAATAAAGAAAAGAGCAATGGAAAAATAACAGTGCTGTCACAAAGAATGTACTCGAAATCCCCCTTGTTTTCTGCTTCGTCTGCTAATTGTAACGCTTTCACGTTGATATAAAAGCTTACTGTATTATTACCCGCCTTCTTCAATGAAACGTGTGCTGCATTTCTAAGAAAAACATTGAGACGTACTGCGTAATGACCTAAATTAATCCTAACATTAATTATATTACGTTACCAAAACGAACGAACAGATGGACAAAAGGATAAAGAGAGAGGGGAGGGCTGAAAATCAGGAACGCATGCAACACGCTTCGCGCGATACACAAATGCTGCCATCACGCGTGTAAGACTACAAGCACTAACTTTTTTTCAGACGGACAGTGATAAAATACACTACCCTTTCCCAGAGTTAGGTTTATAAATCATAAAAAAACTCTTATTAGAAAAGATAACATTAGATGGGTTTACGGTTGAAAACATAACAGTACCCAGACAGCACATCTTCGAAACAGGAGGTAGAAGAAATTGCATATTTTGAATGCAGCCACGTAGCTCCTTTAAATTTGTATTTTTGGGTTCCTTAGGGCTTGCTGACAAATAATATGTAAAACGTTACGCAAATAGTCCAGGAATTAATAAATTATACCCAGAATAAAATATTGGGGGTGCCTGACAGCCTAAAATCATTTCTGCTCATAAGATTTTTTTTATAACGTGTTTGAAAAAAATTTACGTTACAGAAATAGCCTACCATGTAAACTCCAAATTGATTGGAGCGCAACAAATGAAAGCCTAACCACGATTGGTCGGGCTATAAATACTATCTTGGTTGTTAGGGGAAACGGGGAAAGGTAACATTTTTTCAAACACTTGTCGAAACGGGGATCATTGGTCAGACTCGCTGATATACACACTTGGGAGCGTTAGTTCGAAACCACTTGTTTAAATAAGATTGATAAAGCATCAGTGCGTTGAAGCCAGCTTATATTTGGCTAAATAAAAGCCTGGAAGATAAGCAGATGGGAATTTGTGCCAGTTTGTGCCAGAATTCATTGCTAATCAACGTATCTGTGTTTATTCGTATGAATTGTGGGACAGTGGTCTTGATGGTACTGAGCAGCACCTGGTCAGAGCTTTGCTGAATCCAGTGTCGGACAGCATACTCCTTGGTCCTTTTAGCTATCAGTGAGGTGTCTCCAGAGCCCAGAGGAGAATTCGAGCAGAGGAGTCCTTTCCTGCCGCCATCACGCCAGATAAGCTAACTTGGCCAGCTGAGCTCAACATTATGTCCCCTCATCTTGAAATGACTTTATAAAATTAACATTAAGAGGGGAATTTACTTGTCTTAAAATCAGGAACTGTGAACATCTCCAATACTAGTCCATAAAGACAAACTATTGAAGTCATGATGACAAATACCAACAGAGCTTGAACAAAACAAAACCAGTATTACCTCATTTTACTACTACACAACTGACACACATAGAATATTTGTAATAATATATGTCACTACAATATTCATATTAAATACATTCTGTACATAACTTGTAATTTAAATTGATTGTGATTCCTGGTTCCCTTGTAGTTGAATCAGGACACATATTCATTCATGCCAGTAATGAATACATATTGTTATTTGAAAAGTTACGATTGACTTCTTTAATTTGAACGCAGCCACTTAGCTCTTTTAAATTTGTATATTTGGGTTCCTTAGGGCTTGCTGACAAAGAATATGTAAAACGTTACGCAAATAGTCTAGGAATTACCAAATTATAACCAAAATAAAATAGTGGGGGTGCCTGACAGCATGAAATCATTTCTGCTCATAAAATTTTTTTATAACGTGTTTGAAAAAACATTACGTTACAAAAATAGCCTACCATGTTAACTCCTATGTGATTGGAGCGCAACAAATATAAGACTAAACACGATTGGTCGGGCTATAAATACTATCTTGTGTTGTCAGGGGAAACGTGAAAAGGAGTATTTTTTTTGAAAAGATGTGTAGACATGGTTTGATTGGGTAGAGCTGCGAATATACTCAATTCAGAGCGTCTGTTCATTGCAACATCTTGTAATAAACCTACTAAGAAGCAGTGCGTTGAGCACCAGTGTATATTTTTTATAAAATAAAGCCTGGGACATCGGCAGATCGGAGTTGTGCTATATTCATTGCCAGTCAACGAAACTGTTTATTATTTCCATAAATTGTGGTAAGCTTGAAATATTCAATATCTTTTAATGAAAATTGAATGTAAATTGATAATTTATGTCTGTATATATGTGTAGTTCAGTAGCGAACATGATGTAAAGCCTATGGTACTCCAGCCTGAACAGAAGGTGTCGGAGGAAAGTAAAACTGCATGGAATGGCCAAACAGTACACTGACACCTAGATTATTGACTAGAAAGAAATAATGCTGGAATTGCAGAGGCGTAGTAACCATTAGGGAGGGAAATACTGGTATAAAGTATTTCAGATGAAGCTGACAGTTGGCCTAACGCTCTGAACTCAATGTTTGTGATGTATTGTGCTCAATGTAGAACTAGAGTATAAATTGGTTATGAAGTAGGAGGTACAACCTTCTTGTTTCAGGGACCGTGGTCTTAAAGTTATTGAGCAGCACCTGGTCAGAGCTTTGCTGAAGCCAGAGGTGGACAGCATACTCCTTGGTCAATATAGCAACCAGTGGGGTGGCTCCAGAACTCATTACAGTTATCGAGCAGAGGAGTCTTTTACTGCAGTCATCACGCAAGATAAGAGAGTGTGGCCATGGAGCTCAACATTATGTACCCCATCTTAAAATAACATTGTAACATAAAATTAAGAGGGGAAGTAAATTGTTTTAATACCAGGAACTGAGAACATCTCCAATACTAGTTCTAATAGAAACAAACTATTGAAGTCATGATGACAAATACCAACAGAGCTTGAACAAAACAAAACCAGTATTACCTCATATTACCACTACACAACTGACACACATAGGATACCATTGATAATATATGTCACTACATGAATCATATTAATAAATTCTGTACATATACCTTGTAATTAAAATTGATTGTGATTCCTGGTTCCCCTTGTATTTGAATCAGGATACATATACATTCATGACAGCAATGAATACATATTGTTATTTGAAAGTTATCAGTGACTCCTTTAAGATATCCTCGTAGAGTGTTTTATGTATGTGAGTGTCACAGTGTTGTCAAGTGTGGTGGAATAAATTAAATTGTTTATCTGTCTGTTGTTGTTATGACTTACACTTCATCATACACATACCCTAGACATATAACGTAGTCATCACAATATTCCAGAATAATTCTGACTGAGGCATACATATGTGGCAGCAAGTAAGGTTATCTATAATACACTACTCTTATTAGATATAGATACCTTCACAGCTGATCTCAGTCAGTACACTAAGTCCCCTATAAATATTTATAACATCCCATTTTAGCACAGAGTGATTCATGCAGCGAAGAAATGGCTACATGATCAAGACAAAATCTGATACGGGCTAGGAATACATGCACTTGTTTCGCGCTGGCATAAAGCCGTACAAGTTGATGGGGATTATGTTGAATAATACCGATGTTTACATGACATATCCATGTATATTGTGTATAAATGTCATGCTTTTTGAATAAACAGCTCCTGAGAAAAACGATGTGGTGCAATACTTTCTGAACGCCCCTCGTATATCTAGTAAGACAGATTTATGAAAAAAAGTAGACGGATTGAATAAAATATTGTAATCTGTAATAAAGTGGGTTGGAGCTCGGGACGTGGGGGAAAAAAAACTTCTTTGAAATAGGAAGTCAACGTTAAGCCCCAGTGAGGCATATACAAATTTAGAGATGTACATGCGACTAGAAATTCTTAGCACAAAAACCAAAATGATTTCGGAGCGAATGTTCGTTTTTACCAAAGCTGTCAATCGAGTCTGGCCGACATTCCAGGTGAAGTCTTTTTGCGCAGCTGTGCCCGAGCTCTTGGGTGGTTTCTCCAGCTGTTCGTTAACGGCTGTGTTAAGTGGTAGCTCCTGATGTACATCTAACCCAGAGCGTACGATAATTTATAAGATATCAAGTTGCCAAGTACGGAGCCGTTTATACGTAAAGTAATGTCTTTATTTGTTGATGGATTTTGTGTACAGCAGGATTTTGTCATGGGCGCATTTGTTATTTCTCTGGGACTTTTCATATTATATGAAATAAATTCCGGCATGCGCGATTTGCGTGTAAAGTTATCTGTGAGTAATTTGCCATGCTCGGACTTCGTGAAGCTATGATTTTACAGTGGAGAATAGTGAAGATTATTGTTTCAGGGTTAGCTGTACTAGAACTTTCTGAAGCTATAAATTTACAGTGGAGAATTGTCAAGATTGTTGTTTCGGGGTTAGCTGTACTAAACCTTTGTGAAGCTATACATTTACAGTGGAGAATAGTGAAGATTATTGTTTCAGGGTTAGAAATTCTAGAACTTTGTTAAGCTTTAAATTTACAGTGGAGAATTATCAAGATTATTGTTTCAGGGTTAGCAGTTCTAGAACTTCGTGAAGTTCAATAACCATTGCGAAGGAAGTTTTGTATATTATAACACATAAGGAAGGGAAATACTGTATAATAGGGGAACAACATAAGTGATTGCGTCATTAATAGGATGAACTGCCCATGGTAAACTTCCGGTGTTATGTCTTGCGGTTCGTACTAATGACCTGTCATCAAAGCATCATTTTATGGTGATGCGTAGATGGCAGGGAGGATAGTGTGATTCGCTTGCATAGCTAGGCGGGGTTGTCGCACGGAAGGTCCAGGGTTCGAATCCTGGGTAAGCCACTCATGTCTGTTGTTTTTCTCTTGTCTAGTGTTCTACTTCTTTATTTCCTACGAGTGCCTGATAACATACTTTTATGTTTGTCTCATTAATTTTTTGTATATTATGAACGAAGATTTTTCGTGACTGTTTTTGACTAACTGGAACCGTTATGCGAAAGGCATTTGTGGTGTTACCATATTAGCGTTATAGAGACCTGTACTGTTATAACAATAACTTGGGATATTTTATACCCGTAGACAAGGTACTGTTGAAAAATAAAGGTGTTTTGTCTTTCATAATGCAATAAACCCAGTCCAGTACCAGTTCATTCATTTGAAAGAGAAAGGGTGTAAGGATAAATTAAGTGTACTGGTCGGCAGTTAAATGTATATACAAGATGGTAGTCTTGCCGGTGATTGTGGTTGTTTTGGGGGCTCCAGTCCAGCCATTCAATGTCATCTACGCCTGTCACATTTTTAGTTATTTCATATTGTGCTATTTGAACTTTCCAGATGTGATGTGCATGCGTAGGAACTTTTTCACCTGACGCGTGGTATACAGGTTCAATTTTATATCCTGCAAGGTTTAAAAAAAAAAAACCGAACAAGAAACAAAACCAAAGATTGCTGCCTTACTTCCAACTTCCAAGCATGTCCCTTTACCAGGGGAGAAATAGGAAAGACGAGACAGAGACCGGCTTTACTAAAATCAACATGGTTTCAGTAACACGAATGGCATTGCGTGTAGAAACTGATTTGTCCATCCAGCGGGGGCTGAGGGCTCTGACTAATTGACAGCTTGCTGAGACGTGAGGTTAGGCACGAAGCTTAGTTCAGAACTTTGAGGATCGAAGGATGCATGCTGCATTAAGAAAAGAAAAATAATTGGATTATTAATAGATCTTCCACAGCAAAATATTTCATATAAGCATGGCATTAGAAGTATAGGTGAGTGTATTTGTGAGTAAGGGAGAGGCATGGCTATGCAGGTAATCCTCAATGCGGCCGAAGGAATGGCTATAGGTCCAAAGCTTGGGGGAATGTGTCACATGCCACCGCTCAAAGCATTCATGGATGACACAACAATTCTGACATCAGATGAACATCAGGCCCGGAGGATGTTAGAACGCCTGGATGAACTAGTCAGCTGGTGCAGAATGAGCTTCAAAACCCAAGAAGTCGAGAAGCCTATCAGTCAGGAAAGGGAAGATAGCAGAAGACATATTCGTGGTTTCCAACCAAAGAATCCCTACTGTTATTGAGGAACCTGTTAAAAAGTCTTGGCAGGGTGTACGATGCCTCATTAAAAGACTCGAAGGCAGTGCAACAGACAATAGAAATGGCAGACAGAGGGCTACAGATCATAGACCAAAGCAGACTCTTGGGAAAGTTCAAACTGTGGTGCCTCCAGTTCATGTTGATACCGAAGTTGCTGTGGCCACTGCTTATATATGAAATAAGCACAAGTACAGTCGAAGCTATAGAGCAAAAGGTCAACAAGTTCATGAGAAAGTGGCTAGGGGTACCACCAGGTCTGTCAGATGTAGCACTGTACTGCAAAAAGTCAAAACTTCTGCTTCCTTTCAAGTCAGTTGTTGAAGAGTACAAAGTTGGAAAGGCAAGGCTTGCAATGATGCTACGCGAGTCAGCTGATGACGTGGTTAAGTCCATTCAGCCCACACTGAAAACGGGAAGGAAGTGGAGAGTGGAAGAAGCTGTTGATGCTGCCCAAGAGTCACTCAAACTGAGGGAGGTAATCGGATACACACAGACGAATAGACGGGGATTTGGTCATGGAGACATCCACTGGTGGTCCAAGGCATCAAGCAGGGAGCGCAGAGACATGGTTGTTCATGAGATACGAGAGGCTGAGAATGATAAGAGGTTGCAAAAAAGCAGTGCAGCAGGTCCAACAAGGCCAATGGACTACATGGGAAGGAGCCCTGCAGAGGTCCTTGACATGGAATGATATATGGCATATGGCACCTCTTAGGCTCAGCTTCATTGTTAGATCAATGTATGACCTGCTGCCGTCGGCCACCAACCTTGTGAAATGGGGAAAGTCGGATGATGAGCAGTGCCCCCTGTGCCAGGGGAGGCAGACACTCGAACACGTGCTCTCAGCGTGTAAGGTGTCATTAGGGCAAGGGCGATACACCTGGCGCCATAACAAAGTGCTAAATGAGCTTGCTGCGACAATAGATCTAGCAAGGATGAAGGCGAACAGCAAACCCAGACCGAGCACCGCAAATACATACTTTCTGAGGGCAGGAAAGTCAGCACACCCCAAACCGAGTAAACCAGGTAGCAGTTTACCATCTCTTCTTGATTGTGCAAACGACTGGGAGATGGCGGTAGACCTACCTGGACGAGGGGCATATCCAGAGAGTATCAGAAAATCGCGGAGACGGCCGGATATAGTGCTTCATTCTTCTTCAACGCTTCAGGTCATACTGATTGAACTGACCGTGCCATTTGAATCCAGATTAGACGAGCAACATTCGTTCAAAGCGGCCAAATATAGTGATCTGGCCGCGGATCTGAGACACGAGGGGTTCACTACAAGGGTCATGGCTGTTGAAGTGGGCGCAAGAGGGCTTGTGGCTGCATCAATGTATGATCTATTGAAACTGTTGGGGCTGACGGGACAGGCGAGAACAAGGGCACTGAAGAGGCTTAGTGAAACTGCCGAAAAGGCATCAGGCTGGCTGTGGAACAACCGCAATGGACAATGGAAATCGTGACAATAAACGCTGCGGTACAGAAAACACCAGGAATTTTTCTAAGTCCACAAAACGCTGAGTTTTGTGGTTTACTAGTGAGCGGGCTGTGACTGAGGGGCAACAGGCGATGTATATTATAGTAGGTGTCAGTGTCAGAATTTCAGTGGCTAGGCTCGGCGGCTTCGCGATGGTGTCTCGGTGTGTGCGACGGAACGAACGGAATAATTTGTTTTCTCTTTGTTACTTTCACAATTGCCTCCACGGCTGGCGGAGTTGTGGATTAAAGTTGCTACCATAAGTGAAATGGGTTCATTTTCGATACAAGACAACAGGAGGCTGAGACGCTTGGGAGTCATGACCCAAGTGGGCCCGCCCCCTTAGAGTGTAAAGGAGTATACTGGGCCGAAACACTTGTCCGATGGGGGGACTTCTTCTGATGATTAGATTGCCTCCTGTTGTATCGCTCTGTAAAGAGTTTCCTATCATCATCATCATTAGTCCTGATTCTTCCCTGTGAAATATAGCACCATGAAGACTAAATTAGAAACTCTGAAAGCTGGCGGAACATGTGACACTTAAATCATGAATGTTCCATGTGGCCATTAAGTGAGGTTTGATGAGACCAGACAGCCAATTTTAGAGGATATCGATCAAGACCGGCCTTCTTTTTCTCGCCTCCCTCCCGTCTCTTATTTTTTCTGTGTCCTGATTTGCTGCATAGACTTTCGGAATAGTTAAATTGCATACCTAGTCCAGCGAAGAAATAGGGTCGGCGGCTGCCATGACTACGTCTGTGGTCAAGTTCTGAGGACGGTAATAGGAATAAATCTTCTGAGAGTAGCATGAAACGACTAGAAACACGGGCACTGTCTGAATGCTGCTCTTTCCCCCCACCACCGTCATTGACCTTCAACATTTTATATTTTACTTACAGTCCCCTTTTAGAGTCTCATTACAGGCTTCCCTATCGCTCCGTATTTTTCCTGGTGACATCTCTCCCTCTTTAAAAAAAAACAAGAAATCGCGCGCTCTCTCTCTCTCCCTCTCTCTCTCACACACACAGTATTTGTGAGTGTGTATTTTGTGGACAGTATTTAAACTCGAGGTAGTAAGCGCAAGCCGCAAATAAGTTATCTTCACTTCAGAAAACAGACCCTGTAATGTAATGTGTAAGAAAGAAGACAGTAGCGGGCACCAGAGCGCTGAATCCAGTCGATTCATGTGACTGCACCACCTCGCCTCAGGAATAGAGATCTGTTATTAGTCTAGGGCTCTAGGCCACTCTAGGCCAAGTAGATACCCTAGATTTTTTATTTCCTTTCCTTTTTTTTTGTGGGGGGGGGGGGGGGGGGGGGGGGGGGGAGGGGGAGGAGAGATGGGATGTTGTTTTTTTATTGCTACCTTCTTCAAATTCTGTTGTCGAGCAAAAGTTGTGCTTTCCGAATTGCTGATAAGCTTCAGGTTTGCGTTACCTTTCCATTTCTTTTCGCTTGTATATCCTACTCAATGAGTAGTTACTTTTGTTTGTCTTATATTGGCTTTCGATGAGTTCTGTCGGTATGTCGCTGGTATTGTCTATCATTACCTTGCTTTCACTCATATCTGGCAAAATGAGCTGTTTCTGCTAGCCTGTCGTTAAAAACAAAATAGTTTTACCTCGGCCTGGTGAGGGGCACTCAGTTCGACCTAGACACGCGGTCCGTCGGTTATGTTATAACGCATATCCAAATATAAAAAATCTTATGGTCAGGTGCAGTGTTTGTTGTGGCGATCACTTCGTATTCTCAGCTCGTCTCACTCAATGACCCCCTCATATATAATATCAGTGGTTCTCAGCGTGGACCATATGGCTTCTAGGGGGGCCACAGAAAGATGGTAAAGTACTTTTGTTTCCCCAGCTAACAGCGATTATGAGGGGGGGGGGGGGGGCGGCTACAGAGGTAATAAGGCTCAGAAGGGGCCATGAGCAAAAAAGGTTGAGAACCCCTGTATTATATAGATCTCCCCACGACCAGACTGTAACATGGGCCTATATTAGTGGAGTCTTTATGTAATGAATGTAGAAAGTGCCTCCGACATAAACAAATTACGTCAAGTATTTTCACCTGTGAGACGTAACTTCGAGACTTCTTATACAGTATAGCGACGTCACTACGCTTAAATTATTGTCAGCTCTTGGGGGAATATATAAGTCCAATAAAAGACAATTTCGTCATGGTTGTAAAGTTATTTCCGTATTTTGGACCTTAGTAATAATAATAATAATAGCCTCCCTCAGTCATAACTGACTATGTGAATGCCCGTAATTTGATAACCCTCAGCTGCGGTTTTTTTTTTTTTTTTTGCCTGATGTTCCTTTCGGCGCGTTTTCTTTTTTTGTTTTGTGCTTGCTGTTAAGAGCTTTTTTCCGCCCAGGCTAAGTGGCACCGTAGGGAGCATCGCCACTTGGTGCGATCGGCAGCTTCATCCTCACAAGTTGAATTTATGTCCGGTGCCTTCATGTCTCTCCTGCACACATCTTTGAACCTTAGCTGCAGTCGCTATCTGCCAGTTGTCCGTAGAAAATATATTTGGGGATGCGACCATCATCCATGCGGCGGGCATGGCCAAATCAACGTAGTCTGCGCTGTCGAAGCTTTGTATACATGCCTTGAAAGCCAGCACGTGACAGCACCTCAACATTTGTCACTTAGTTATTCCATGAAATACCAAGGAGGTGGCGGAGGCACCGTAGATGACAGGTATTGGGCCTTTTTTTTCTTGTTTAGTATATGTTGTCCATGTCTGGCTACCATATAAAAGCATGCTGGTAACGTAGGCATTATATACAACCTACATGACCGTTCTACATTCAAGACAAAACCGATAGACTGAATAAGTATGGCCAGCAGGTTGGCCTGAACATCAATCTGAAGAAGACAGAGGTCATGACACTAAATGTGGGCAATCCTGAGCCAATAACAGTAAGGAACCAGAAATTAGAACAGACAGACACATTTACTTACCTAGGATGCATAGTAACACCTGACGGCAGAACAAACAAGGACATTAACAACAGAATGAATAAAGCGAGAACAGCCTTTGCTATTCTCAACAACATTTGGAAGTCTTCCCAGTACAGCACAAACACCAAATTAAGACTGTATGAGAGCTGTGTACTTTCTGTGCTTTTCTATGGTGCGGAATGTTGGAGAGTAACAGAGAAAGAAATGTCGAAACTGTCCTCCTTCCACACAATCTGCCTAAGGAAAATTCTCCGAATCTTTTGGCCAAACACCATCAGCAACCAAGAACTACTTATTCGAAGTAACCAGGAGGACATGCACACCATCATAGCTGGCAGACGCTGGAGTTGGGTTGGCCACGTCCTCAGAAGGGACCCTGATACCATCACAAGAACAGCTATGCTATGGACCCCCGAGGGAAAGCGAAAGAGAGGCCGACCAAAAACAACTTGGCGGAGAACTGTGGAAGCCGAGATGCAAAGAATGAACCACAGTTGGGGCACTGTACGAAGGATGGCCGCTGACCGAGCAAGGTGGAATAAATTTGTTGCTGCCCTACAGGACGCCACCAGGCGTGATGGCCGCTGACTGCTTTGACGGTTGGCGGTTATGGATCAAAGAAGAAAACACCGTTTTAGGCTTTGTATAAGCGTAATGTCTGGCCGTTCGGAAATAGATAGCCGTTCGCAGACTCGTCTCCGACTCCTTCCCTCAGTTTGTGTACGTCTTCTGTCTACAATAACTGCACTTGGTCTTTTGTTGGTGTTTCAGATTGTCATCGGAAGTTAACTCGGAAAGAACAGCATTTACAGATTTAAGAAGAAATGTATTGACATTTTTGTCATGCATGTATCTGCCGAATATTTCTATTATTTCCACCTTTATTTACAAGCAGGAGTGCAAAATGTCAGATTTTAAAACAAAAAGAAACTTTTTTGTCGTTGCGCGTATTTTTCTCATTGCATAATCCAACTGATAAAACACAGTTGACAATGTTAAAAAGTATGGTATAATGACAAAATAATAATAATAAAGGGAGAATATTTACTTTTAGCTGAGCGTTTATCAGCTCAATTCTTCTCTTTTTTTTTTTCGTGACTATTCTCCCGTCGCGTTAAGCACGCCTCACTTAATTGTATTGACGCTGCTACTTGGTAACCCGAGCTCGGGCGATGAGTCCTGGAGATAGGAAGCTCTTGACTGACACGTCCGAAAAAAGTTCCTAAATTTGACGGTTGGATTATAAGATTGTCTCTCTTTTCTGCTCCTTCCGTGTTCCCCCCCCCCCCCCCCCCCGCCACCACCCCAACCCCAGTAACAGATATCAAGAGAGTTTTACTAGGCTTTGGCTACGGGAAAAAATCAATGTTAAAGCGATTTATAATAAATACATAAATAACTTAAAGAGCTTAACTAAATTGTTCTTTCCCCGTATTTCAAAGCCGCGTTCTTTCTTTGAGGCAAGAACAAGTAAGGGAGAAGGGGGGGGGGGGGGGGGGGGGGGGGGGAGGGAAGGTGTGAAAGAAGTTTATGGGATTAACTTATTAGTATTACCTGTCGCAAGATGCTGTCAGTTTCCATGCAGTTTATCTCATTCGTCGTATGTTTCAGATAACATCGGAAACATTCTTACAGTTCTAAGCTCATCACAAACAAAATCTTGATAACTGCCGTAGATTCACAAGACCTCGGTATCGATCCATATTTGTATTTATAACCATGGCAAACATTAAAGGCGGCATCTCGTAAATCATCTGGCACGTTCCATACTATCAAAGTATAGGATGCGGGAATTCTAGACATCAAGGATTCAAATTGTCAGTGTTCATCAGCTCTCCACAATAGCTTCACGTAATTCAGTGTCTTCTGGCAAAACATAGCATTATTGCATAATTTCATAATAGTATTCCATCAGGAGCGTTCAAAACATACATCATTAACTGTTAAACGGTACCCTGCATCTCAGCTGAATAAATCTCGGCCTGGCTACAAATATTGGTAGCATCTAGGACAGGATTTATCAACCGGGGATCTACGGAACCCTAGGGTTCTGGGAAACACCGTGATTATCTCATCTCATCTCATAATCGGAACCTCTTCTACCCCGTGAAACGAGGTGTAGAGGGGACCCAAGTGCACAAGGCCCATGGGCAGGACATGTAATCGAAATGACTTGGCAAACAGGTGATTAGCCCATTGTGCCCGAACTTGCCCTCATGTGTACTCATATTCGCTATAAAATCATCGAACCATCGAGACGTCATTCCAGCCAAAATGGACAGAGCCTCACATACCCGAAGGTTTCGAGGGATGTCCTTCCTCATCTGCACAAAGGCATTTATAGAGGAACACTCAGGACCCGTAGGTCTGAGGAAAGGAGCAAAATCTGAAACGGACACAGCAGTCTTTGTTACTGGGAGGTCTCCACTCAGAGTGGTGTACCACACACAGTCAGTAAAGACAAAGGTCGCCTGCGGCGCAACACCGTGATTAAAAATAAATAAATAAAATACACGTCGTTTTTTTTTAAACTTTGCGCGCTGGGCGATGTTAGCGTTCGTAGTGGTGGGCAGTGACCGAGCAGTCCCGTTTTGCAGTGCGCAAGAGGGCCGTCTTCACTTTTGCACATAATGTATTTCATTAGCATCTTGTAGAGAAGAAATTTGTGATAAGACCTTTAGGCCTACTTGGATACTGTTAAAAAAAAAAAAAGAAATCAAGGAGGAAGTTCACTGATCACGCTAACGTATCGTGAGCTGTAGATATAATAATTTTTATGCATGGGTTCCCTGAGACCTGAAACTTATTCAAAGGGTTCTTCCATGTTAAAAAGGTTGAGAAGGCTGATTTAGGACCTCACTATCACCATACGTCCGCTCACGAACACATATGAAAACCCTATAGTAACCAAGCAATCAGAACAAATCCACGTCATCTTACAACCAATGTGCGTCTGACTTAGACTTGATGCGTTTCGGTACACAATGATGATAGGAAACTCTTTACAGAGCAATACAACAGGAGGCAATCTGATCATCAGAAGAAGTTCCCCCCATCCGACAAGTGTTTCGGCCCAGTATACTCCTTTACACTCTAAGGGGGGCGGGCCCACTTGGGTCATGACTCCCAAGTGTCTCAGCCTCCTGTTGTCTTGTATCGAAAATGAACCCATTTCACTTTGGTAGCAACTTTAAAATCCACAACTCCACCAGCCGTGGAGGCAATTGAGAAAGTAACAAAGAGAAGACAAATTACTCCGTTCGTTCCGTCGCACACAACCAGGGACAGACACGGACACACCTGCACGAAGCCGACGAGGTTAGCCACTGCGCGCTAGCAACTGAAATTCTGTGCCTAACACCTCTTATAATATACACCGCCTGTTGCTCGTCAGTCACAACCCTTTCATCAGTACCGTGAAAAATATCGTTATACGAACAAGTATGCACACCTCAACATTACCAAATTGCACGAGAAAAAAAAGAAGAATATAAATGTTGCGTACATTCTGTTGCATCGAAAAAATAGTGGACGTTCAGTTATCATTTATCAGCATTTTGTCATCTTTCACACACACACACACGCACGCACGCACGCACACACACACACACACACACACACACACACACACACACACACACACACACACACACACAAAATATTGTTAATGCCGGTGGGAGAGTGCTAGTACACAATATCTCTTGCTTTAAAAATCCTTTCTCTTTTTCTCCTTCGTCACCGAGAGATCTATCAAATTATCCCTTGTGATCTATCGCGTGATAGGGGATCTACCTTATTGCGAACCCTGTAATGTTGTACAAGGACAGTAATGTCTAGCTCTTTACCCAGATGAAATCAAGATTTCGTTCGTTCCTGGTCTAAGCTATCGAATCCCTTTTCGTCGTACCTAGATAACGTGTAAATTGGTACCGCAGATCCAAGTTCTGCTCTGCAGTTATGTTATGCAGTGTGGCTTTCTGGTCTGTGTAGGACCTGTTAGGTCGAAAACCTACCAGCTTCTCCCTCATATATGTCTGCGACCTCGTTTAATGTCTGAAGAATAATCCTGTTTAATATTCTCCCCTGCATATTGTCTGTAATTTGTGCACACCTGCAGATTTTTGGCAACTTGACCAGGTATCCGTCATTCCAGTCTGCTGGCATTTCTTCTGTCTCTAGACTTTACCTCCAAGTCATTTGCGCTATTATCTCTGTAGAGATATTACCTGGTGTGAGTTAGGAAGTCGCAGATGGAGAATAAAACTGTTAGACTAAAAAGACTTAGAAAGAACTGGGGCAGATAACTTAGGTCAAGATGGATTGGAGTGGTCCTGAAGGAATTTACTGCACAGAGAGCCTACAGTATGAAAGACAGTTATTTTAAATACTGCTTTCGCTTCTTTCTGTGAGGGGTCATTCATGCGCTGCTTCCCACTTGTTCCTGTACATGCTTCTGATAAAACTGATTATATCAGATAATGTCAATTTATTATAATCGTCAGCTTCTATTAACCAATAATGAGCTATCCCATTGTACTTTTTTTTTTCCCTCTTGGATACGTCTGCTAAATTTAGTTTCGTAACGTAGTGCTTGTTCTTGTATTTCTAGTGGTTATTCTTGTATTTCTAGTGCTGGTACTTGTATTTTTAGTGCTGGTTCTTGTATTTCTAGTGCTGGTTCTGGTATTTCTAGTGCTAGTTCTTGTATTTCTAGTGCTGGTTCTTGTATTTCTAGTGCTGGTTCTTATATTTCTAGTGTTGATTCTCGTAGTTCTAGTGCTGGTTCTTGTATTTCCAGTGCTCGTTCTTGTATGTCAGTGCTTGTTCTTGTATGTCAGTGCTTCTGCTCATGCGGGCGAATTGTAAATCGTACTTTGATGTTCTTGTTAAGTAGTGTGCCCTTTAGATGTCCAGCTTTTGTTTTCAGCTGGTTCTTTAGATCAGCCTTACTTTGTACTCCTGCCATCAATGGTACCTATACCTTGTAGCGGTATGGCAGCTTGTGTACCCTGACAATCCCCAGAGCTATGCCAGTGGGAGTTTTACTCCTGGTAGGTTGAACCAAGCTGGACTGGTCTGCGTGGGTAGGAGTCAGACAAAAGCTGGTACCCTGGTCCTCCAGGTTGGGGGTGTTAGCACAGGGCCGACACCCCTGTCTATGTAAAAAAATCGCACATGTTACAGAAACGGCAACAAATGGAAAAACTTTGATGCGGGACGGACATCCGGAGTCTCAGGCTCGTATGACTGCCAGTGGTGAGAGCCAAAAGGAAGCCATTGGCATGAAAACGGATGCCCTGACCGCAAAAAAAGAAACCAGAATTGGATTTTGGAACGTCAGAACTATGAATGAGGCAGGAAAGCTGAGACAAATCGCAGCAGAGATGAGGAACTACAAATTACATATCCTGGGAATAAGCGAGAGCAGATGGACAGGGACGGGGAGAATAAAAACAGCTACCGGGGACACAGTACTTTATTCTGGTAGAGAGGATGGTCAGCACAACGAGGGTGTAGCCATTATCCTGAAGAAAGGAATGGAAAGGTCTTTACTGGAATGGAAACCCATCAACAACAGACTGATAACAAAAAAGCCTGAGAGGGAAATTCACCAACACCACAATTATACAATGCTATGCACCAACAAACGACAGCGATGAAGAGATCAAGGACGAGTTCTATCAACAGGTACAAAAGGAAATGGAAACTACACCCAGCTACGATCTTATTATAGTAATGGGAGACCTTAAGGCGAAAGTTGGAACACACAATAATTATAACGAAAGAGTAATGGGGAAATGCGGCAGTGGAACAGTAAATGAGAATGGGGACAAATTAATAAGCTTCTGCAGTATTAACAACCTGGTCAATTGAGTTACACTTTTTCCACACAAAGAAGTGCACAAGTTAACGTGGGAATCACCAAACGGATGGGACAGAAACCAGATAGATCACATAATGATCAATGGCAGATGGAGACTTGCACTACAAGACGTGAAAGTAAGAAGAGGCGCAGATGTGGGAAGTGATCATCACCTAGTAGTAGCAAGACTGAAGGTGAAACTCAGAGCTGCTGGACCAGTTGCAGTCAAACAGAAAAGATATAACATCACGAAACGTAAGGACCCCCTCACCAGAAAAGCTTTCGTGGTCGACGCAAAGAGACGATATCAGATTACCAAAAGCCAAGAAAGAACAGAGACCGATGATGTCGATCAGAAATTCAACACCATCTCAACAATATACAAGGAAAGCAGCAAGTCATGCTTGGGATTCCAGGAAAGAAAGAGCCAAGACTGGATAACACCAGAAACGCTAAACACCATAGCGAAGAGAAAGGAAATGAAAAGAAAGGAAACAGAAGCTTCCCAGTGTGGTAAAGTGGGATGATATAAATATTTATAGGGAACTTAGTGTACTGACTGAGATCAGCTGTGAAGGTATCTGTATCTAATAAGTGTGGTGTATTACAGATGACCTTACTTTGCTACCACATTTAGACCTCAGTCAGACTTATTCTGGAATATTGTGATGACTACGTTGAATGTCTAGGGTTATGATAGTGATGAAGTGTATGTTCACAACAACCAACAGACAGATAAACAATTTAATTTAATCCACAATACTTTACAACACTGTGACACTCACATACATAGAACACTCTATAAGACTATATCTTAATAAGTCAAGTGTTAACTTTTAAAATATGTATTAATTCCTTTCAATAATAGATATCCTGATTCAACTACAAAGTGAACCAGGAATCACAATCAAATGTAATCACAAGTTGTATGTACACAATTTATAGATCGGATCTTTGTATTGACATATATTATTATTACAATATGTGTGTAAGTAGTGATGTAGTACTATGAGGTAATACTGGCTTTTCAAGCTAGGTTGTTGTTTGTCATCATGACTTCATGTGTTTGTTTCTGGTGGAAATAATATTGGAAAAGTTCACAGTTTCTTTTATTTGAAACAAATAACTGTCCCTCTTGATTTAATGTACAGTCAATTTTAGAGGGGGGTATACACAAGATTGAGCTGCTCTGGCCAACGAAATCTTAACTTCTGTGTGGGCGGCAGGATAACTGACTCCTCTGCTCGCTTGCTTCACCGTTTTCTTGAGAAACAACACTGGTCGATATCTTGACCAAGGAGTATGCTACCAGCCTCTGGATTCAGCAAAACTCAGACCAGGTGCTGCTTTAATACTTTAGTACCACGGTCCCTGAAACAAGAAGGTTGTACCTCCTACTTCAGAACTAATTTATAACCTATTTCCACACTGAAGCACAATACATAACAAACACCGAGTTCAGCGCGGTAGGCCAACTGCTAGCTTCTCATGTAACAATATACACCAGTATACCTCTCCCTAATGGTTACAACGCCTCTGCAATCCCAGCATTATTTCCTTCTATTCAATAAGATAGGTCTTCTTCTTCTTCTTCGATCCTTAACTACCGACCGTCAAAGCAGTCACTGGCCATCACGCCTAGTGGCGTCTTGTAGGGCAACAACAAATTGATTCCACTTTGCACGGTCGGTGGCCATCCTTCGTACAGTGCCCCAACTCTGGTTCATTCTTTGCATCTCAGCCTCCATAGTGCTCCGCCAAGTTGTTTTTGGTCGGCCTCTCTTTCGCTTTCCTTCAGGGGTCCAAAGCATAGCTGTTCTTGTGATGGCATCGGGGTCTCTTCTGAGGACATGACCAACCCAGCTCCAGCGTCTGCCAGCTATGATGGTATGCATGTCCTCTTGCTTGCTACGAGTAAGCAGATCTTGGTTGGTGATGGTATTGGGCCAAAAGATTCGGTGAATTTTGTAGAAAATGTAGTCCATCTTATTCCTCTTGGACTGCCCTCTGTTGTCTGGCGCATCACCCAGTCTATGACTGTTAAAAATAGAGTGGTTGATAAGGGGAATCCCTGTCGTACTCCTGTCTTCACCTCGAAGGTTAGGTTGCTCTGCCCAACACTACACGTAAAGTTGGCACAGAGGCTTTTTATGATTGACACTATGCAGCTTGGAATTCCATAAGCCCTCAGTATTTTCCATAAACTGTCCCTATGTATAATAAGATAGGTGTCATAGTACTATTTGGCAATCCCATGCAGTTATACTCCTCTCCGACAAGTTTTTTCCATGGTGGGGCAATATCTAGGCTTTGCCTCATGTTTGTTACTGAACCACACACATACAAACATAAATTATCAATTCACATTCAATTTTCATCAAAAAGATATCAAATATGTCTAGCTTACCACAATTCAAGGAAATATTAAACAAGTACGTTGACTGGCGATGAGTTATGGCACAATTCCGATCTGCCTCTGTCCCAGGCTTTTATTAGAAAAATATGAGCTGGTTCTCAACGCACTTGCTTCTACAAAGTTTATTTTCAAAAAGTGGCACTGAACTGACGCTCCTAATTGACTATATTAAATGGTCTAGCCAATGAGACCATGTTTACAAAAGCCTTTGAAAAAAAGTACCCTTCCTACCGTTTCCATTAACAACCAAAAATAGTATTTGCAGTCGACTAATCATGTTTCGCCTTGCATATTATTCTAGCCAATCAAATCGGATTTAACGTGGTGGCCTCATTTCCTCTAAAGCAGTGTCCAAACACGCCATTATGAGCAAATATGATCCTGTGTTGTCAGACAACACCACTATAGTATTTTGGCTATAATTTGTTAATTATTAGACTATTTGCTTAACACCTAACATATTCTTTGTCAGCAAGTCCTAAGGCACCCAAATATATAAGTTTAATGGAGCTAAGTGGCTGCGTTCAAAATATGTATTTTCTTCTACCACCCGTTCACTTCTATACGATGGGGTGTCTTCTGTACTGTCAGGCTAATGTCAGGATTTCAGACGTAAAACAGTATTGTGTCATGTTTCCTAATAAGCATTAACCATGTTTTTTAAAACCTTACCTCGTATTGGTAGTGTTTTTTATTACTGTTTAGTTGAAAAAAAAGCAAGCCTGCATGCCTTTCGCGTGGGGTGGCATTAATTTCATATCGCGAGACGACGTGGTAGTATTGCCTGCGTTCCTCCGTACATCTCTCTCTCTCTCTCTCTCTCTCTCTCTCTCTCTCTCTCTCTTCTAAGCCCGTCTGTCTTTTCGTTTACGTAGTGCATAAAATGACATTAATGTAATATTAATCTAGGTCATTACGCAGTGTGTCTATCTCAAGGTTTTCTAAGAAACACAGTACCAGTTTTATTTTTAGAAACGCGTGTATTTGATGCAGTAGGCTTTACTAGCAAACGTGAAAGCGTTACAATAATGCAGACGGAGCATAAAAAGGGGTTTTTCTTGTTTAGCTAGTATGACGTTCTATAAAACAGGTTTACGCTATTGTGACCGCACTGTTCTTTTACCATTCTTCTTTCCTTTTATTGAATTAATTCGTTAGGCCTTACCTTTACTTTCGAATTTATATATGTGGATTTAGAATGTTCTCACGACAAATTCTCCCCACTTAAAACAGACATTATATGTCAGTCTATAATTCTATGTACACATAGAGAAATTAAATATTATTCCTGGTGCTTATGGTGATTCTCATCACACGGATGGCGGCTTAGAAAATCCGCTCCCAGGTTAGTTTTTCCAGAAATATACTCTATGCTGAACTGGAATGGCTGCAAAAGTAAGGACCATCTGAGTAACCTCGAATTTTCATGCCTAGCCTGCGCTAGAAACGACAAGGGTTTGTGATCCGTTTGCAACTTAAATGCCTTCCCATACAGATAAATATTGAATTTCTTGATCGCCCATATTACTGCAAGACATTCTTTTTCGCTAGTTGAATAATTTGTTTCAGCTTTATTCAACTTTCTGCTAGCATATGCCACTGGGGTTAATTCCCCATCCAGTGCATCTGATTTCTGTAACAGGGTCGCGCCTAACCCGATATTACTTGCATCCGTTCTCACAATGAATTCTTGACTTAAGTCAGGTAATTTCAAAATAGGTTTGCTTGTGAGCTTTTCCTTCAATTCCTGGTATGCCAATTCACATTGTGCTGTCCATGTAATTCGATCTGGATTTCCTTTGCGTGTCAAATCAGTTAACGGTGCACATATGGAATTAAAGTTTTTTGATATACTTTTGGTAGAAACCACATAATGAGACAAAGGATCTCACGTCTTTCTTGGTTTGTGGTCTCGGGGCTTTCTTTAGTTTCTCTAAATTCTTGGGATCAGGGGTCATGTTTCCCTGATGGACTGTGTGTCCCAAGAATTCTAATTCTTTACATCCAACGCAACATTTGGTTGGTCGTGCTGTTAAATTTGCTTCTCTAAGTCGATTAAACAGCATGTTCAGAGAGTCAATGTGTTCCTCAAATGTTTCTGTTGCTATAAGGATATCATCCATGAAATTTGTGATGCATGGATTATTCAGAGGATCCAACAATTTTCTCATCATTCTAGAGAAGACACTAGGCGCATTCTTCAATCCAAATGGCAATCTGTTAAACTCATAGTGTCCCTCTGAGGTACTAAAAGCTAGGTATGGTCTAACCTCAGGCTTTACTGGAATCTGATAGTATCCTTTACTCAGATCCACTTTTGAGAAATATTTAGCTTTATTTAGCCTGGCAAACAACTGATTTGTATCCGGCAATGGATCCACCTGACCTTCTGTGATAGCATTCAGTCTCCTGTAATCTATACAGAGTCTATGTTCTCCAGAGGGTTTCCTTAAGAGCACCACACTGGAACTATACGAAGATTCACTGTGTGAAATTATTCCCTCCTTCAACAAATAGTCTATCTCTTCCTTCAAGGCTTTCTCCTTAGCAAAAGGAATCGAATAGGCTTTCATACAGACAGGTGTGGGGTCTATCAGTTTCATATCATATTCCAATAAGTTTGTATGCCCCGGTCGGTCCGTTAACACCTCTGTATGATCATCTAGAACCTGTTGCACTCTCTCTTTCTGATTTTTCGTTAAATGTGTACTGATTTTCACCTGTGCCGCTGTCTCACAGGGATGTAATGGATATTCAAATGATGAAAGTGGTTCCTTTTTCATCTCCATTGCAATGGACAAGGTCAACAAGTGTGTCTCTTCCTGATTTTCTCTTTCCAAATATTTCTTCAGGAGATTCACATGATAGATTTTTTTTCTTTCCCCTTCTTATCTATCTTATAATTTGTTCTAGACACCTTCTCTAGAACTGTATATGGACCTTGCCATCCAATTTGTAACTTATTCTGACTACCGGTAGAAGAAGCAGTACCTTATCTCCCACAGCCAAATCTCTGTCTTTAGCTTTCCTGTTGAAATAGGCAGCATGTTTTTTCCTGGCTTGTCTCAAATTTTCATTGGCAAGTTTCCAGCCAGTTTTTAAACGAGTGGTCAGCTCATTCACATATTGGTATGAAGATGTAATATTTTCCTCTGCCTTTTCATCAGTCCACGTTCTTAACAGAGCTTCGAGTGGACCTTTTATTGGCCTTCCAAATAATAATGTTGCCGGGGCCATACCGGTTGAACTATGGGGTACCTCCCGATAAGCAAAGAGGGCGGCGTGAAGGTACTGGTCCCATGTATCTGGTTTTTTTCGTGTGCCAACTTTCTCAGGATCGACATCAACGTGCCATTAAATCTTTCCACTTGGCCGTTCCCTTGGGGATGGTACACACTACAATGGAAGTGTTTGGCCTGGAAGATCCTGAAAACTTCTTCTGTTAGTTTCCCCTTGAACTGAGAGCCATTATCAGTCAAGATTTGATTGGGAAAGCCTAACCTTGTGAAAATTGTGAGTAATGCCTCTGCCACATGTTTAGAGTCAATGGATGACAGGGCTACCGCCTCTCCCCACATAGAACAAGTGTCCACCAGAGTCAGAATGTAGCTGTTCCTCCTCTTGGTTCGAGTGAGAGGTCCCACAATCTCCACGGCAACTCTCTCAAAGGGTGTTCCCACTATGGGCATTTCCCCTAGAGTTGCTGGTGCAGTCCAATGCTTAGGTGCTACTCGTTGGCACTCTGGACAGGATTTTACATATCGTTTGATATCTTCAGTTATCCCTGGCCAGAAATAGTGACAAGCTATACGCTGTCCTGTTGCGCTGATCCCCATATGACCACTGAAGGGAATCGCATGCCCTAGTTCCAACACTTTAGTCCTATATGAAGTGGGAAGGACCAGCTGTCCGTGACCATTGGATTCAGATCCAGCCTTCCTATAAATCAGCTTGTTCTTCATATAAAAATTCTCCCTTGCCTGGAGGTGTATGACATTTGGGCAACTTCTTGAAACACGGCTTGAGTGTTTTGTCCTCCGCCTGTGCCTTCCTCATCTCATCTGGATGAGTATTTATTGGATTTTCCTCCTCCTTTTTAGACTGTGATCTGGTCTGCACCGTTGCCAATATCACAGGTCTCTTGGGATTCCCCAGGAAGACATATCTACACCCCAATATCAGAGGGTAGATTGGTTCATTTATCACTGCTGCTTTGATTATTCCCTCCACCTATCGCGTTTTTTTTTACATTTATCTTAGCGATAGGGAAGTGTCATGGTCGCTACTTATCCTTGGTTGCAGCTTGAATCTCCACTGTTTCTGTGCTGTATTGATCTGCTTGCACCAGGTGAGAACTCACAACTGAATCATAATCTAAACCTGTATCATATAAAACACCTTATGGTGACACCATTACAGATTAACATCTTCACACACTGGGGGGTGGTACGGTTCCTGTAGTTCCTCAGGTTTGACCTTTGTTCCCTTTTTCCCAGATTTCATAGCAGCAAAACGAGGGGTTTTATTCCTACAATTTTCAGTGGTCATGATTGTTCATCTTACAATTTTTACACCACCTTTTTCCTTGGTTGAAAGATTTTCTTTCATCATATTTCCTTTCATCGAATTGTGGGGTTTTATTTTTATTTTCATACCGTGGCCTATCAAACTGGTGCTTACCTTTGTTTTGATCCCTAGGATCAAATTTATTAAAGTTCTGTGGTGCCCTAAAGTTATCCACTTGTTTCTTTTTATTACCTGTTACCTCTGCTTGAGCTGCTTGATACCTTTCAGCAACATTTAGCAACTCACCCAGCCTCTCTGCACCTTGTTCCATGAGAAACTTTCTCAGGTCTGGAGCCATGGACTCTCTTAATTGTTCTATAAGGATCATTTCCTTAAGATCTTGGGTTTTCCCCAGAGAAGTCCATTTCTCCAAGTATGTCTCTAACCGTGCAGAGAACTGGTGATAGGTTTCACCTGACAGTAGTTTAGCATTCCTAAATTTTTTTCTATAAAATTCTCCATTCTTTCATATCTTAACAAAAGAGCCTGCTTTAGCATGTCATAATTTTCTTGATCACCTCTGCTCATTTTGGCAAAAACTTCATAAGCCGTACCACGAAGCCCTTGAGATAACTTTAAGCTCCACCTTTCTCTCTCTAACCCATATGTGGTAGCTAATAGTTCATATCTATTTAGATAGCTCTCAATATCATCGTCTTTCTCAACAAAATGATCTAAATGAAAAATTCATAGCTGAGGTTGAGGCTCTCCCTGACTAGCAGAGTGCATCAGAGGTAAAGGGACTGGCACCATTTTCAGGAGCATGGCCTTGAAACTCAAACTCCCTTAGTCGTAACTCATGTTCCCTTTGTAATCTCTTCTCCTCCTTTTCTGCTTCCCTCTTCTGCAGCCTGCCTTCTTTTTCTTCTGCTTCCCTTTCTGCAGTCAATCTTCTTTCTTCTCTCTTTCTGCCTCCAATTGGAACTTTTCCTCCTTGAGCCATTAGCTTTTGTAAAACTTTCTCTTAGCCTCAGCCTCCAATTGTAACTTCTTAGCCTCAGCCTCTAATGCCCTAGCCTCTTTGTCAGCCTCAATCTGCAACCCTCTTAATTTCTTTTTCAAACTTCTTTCAGCTTCTTTTCTAATCTTTCCGATTCTAATTTTTTCTTTCGGCTTCAATTTTCTTTCTTTCACGTTCAATATATTTGTCACATTCAGTAGTGACATAAAGCAATCATAACTTGCCCTTCCATTCCTAACTCTTTTAGCAGCCTGCATAGCAGCAGATGATCGAAATTTTGCCAGGTCGGCCATTTTCTAACAGGCAAATTATATACAATGTCTAACTTAAACAAGTCAATCTATAAACTAATTATCTAAGGACAACCACAAGCACTGAAAGCCTCAACCTTATTTATTTTCCACCCAAGGATACCTTTTAATTTTTTATTATTCCTGAAGTGAATTACCCCCCAATATACTTATAATAGGAGAAGATTCACAATTAATCCGGACCCAAGGACCCCAATAGATGTGGTAAAGTGGGATGATATAAATATTTATAGGGGACTTAGTGTACTGACTGAGATCAGCTGTGAAGGTATCTGTATCTAATAAGTGGGGTGTATTACAGATGACCTTACTTTGCTACCACATTTAGACCTCAGTCAGAATTATTCTGGAATATTGTGATGACTACGTTGAATGTCTAGGGTTATAAAAGTGATGAAGTGTATGTCCACAACAACCAACAGACAGAAGAACAATTTAATTTAATCCACAATACAATACTTTACCAAAACTGTGACACTCCACATACTTAGAACACATCTATTACAGACTATCTGTAAAGTGCAATCGTCTCAGCCTTAACCATGGGACCCTTCTTGCAATATACTACTTTTATATAGGACAACCATGAATAGTTTCGCAAATATTGTTACACAAAATATTATCTATCTCTTTTAAGTGGTCTTAACCAGGAGTCAAGTACATTTTTTGACTCTTACTCCCTTGAAAAGGCAGTTCCCTCCCATCTTCGATCGGGATTCCCGCGGTTACGAATCCAGTCCTACTGCGATCTGCCCCTTGTGCCTGGGTAGTGAATCAGGTAACATGTCTCTGCTTCAACCTACACATCTACCCCCCTACCCCCCTTATGGACGTATTGGTGGTATAACACCCACCCCCCAGTCCTGTCCGCATACCCTGCCCAAGTCATTAGCCAATTCTAAGTCCCGAACTGTGTTCCTAGTGTTCGTCTAATTGAAAAGGTCACCAGGCCCCATGCACCGGATCAATATTACCCACCCTCAGGGGTGTGACCCCATCTACCTTCTCTCCTGCTTCCCTCCAAGTCGGTTGTAATGTCGACATGTGGTTGTAGTGAACATTATGCCGAACCAACTTAATAACCCCAGTACTAGATGTTAAAATGTTGAAAGTCATTTATGTACAACTGTTGCCAATGTACTTCCTCTACATGTCGTCCTAATCATTCCCTTTATTATCCCAAGGGAACTGTCCCTGTTATAATTTCATATAATAAAGGTAACAACCACATATAATATATATGAACTATGGGCTATACGCCATCCATATTGTATCGATATAAGCTAATTGCACAGTGGTACTATAAATAGATACTAAAATTATATCAAACCCCATAAATCATATCCTATATATCAGCACAATATAAATATAATAACACTATACCACATAATATCAATTATACCAGTACCCCCCCCCCCCCCTCCCACACTGATTCCCCCCCAAACACTCATACTATCCCCAAACAACCCAAATGCCCAACATCCCATACCCCCCCCCTACACCCACCTCTACCCCCCCCCTCCACCCACACAAACCCCCCCCCCTCCCTCTCCCCCTATATAAATTTAACGAAAATGATATGAGCGGCCTATGAAGATATGATAAATATTATATATACGAATTTAACCAATATATAAATATATATAATCCAATATAATATAAGTGATAGCTATCATACGATAGAAGGCACAGCTGATCTAAATATGTAACAATTTTAACATCTTCATTAAGAAATTAGATACATTTTAAATAAAGAAATAAATTTGATTGGATGCCCTGTACTATTGTTTTTGTTTACGTATTTATTGGCAATATTAAAACTTCAACAATACAAGATCATTCAAAATCCACACACAAACGTCGCAAAACGGAAACGCAAAATGTCAAACGACACCCATCAAGAGTGTGGGACGTGACTGGGTCAAACGCCAATGGATTCAATAAAATCACCCTACAACAGGACTAAAAAAATACAAAAAAAAAAAAACTTTATTTACGGGAAGAAATAACAGGGCGGGGGGGGCGGTGCTATACCTCGATGCGTGCACGTTATTATCTATTATTGGTATGTGTGGTATTGGAATCTGACGAGCTCAGTAATAAAGCACTCAGATTGTGCCAGAACATACCGAAGGAACCAAGCAAAGCTTTATTTTTTTCCTTTGCTCCATCCCAGGCATTGTATGGGAACTGATGGAATAGGCCCCATAGCACTGATATCCATGTTATGGAGCAGCTTTGTAACAAAAAACTGGGACCCAATAGCTTTTGATTTAACATAGAAGCCACCTGCCATTAACTGTGAAAATGTAATGAGAAGCAAACATTATGCAGAACAAATATAGAGGGGCTTTGATTAATTAATAGTGTGTCGAAGGGGGAGCGTGGGTGTCTAAACGTCACTTTAAAAACGCACAAGTCGCGTATAGGTACAGCGAAGCATGAGATGGTGCGGAAACTGTAGATGGTATTAATGTTTAATTGGGTAATAAGGTGGGAATGTCAGCAGGTTGGAACAGTATGTGGGTGACACTGTGGTTAGTGTCATATAAAGTATTATCAGATAGAATCATTCTTCCATTCCGTTCTGTTCTTAAAAAAAACTCCCCACTCCCCATACAGCCCTCACCATACTAGACTGCACCTCAATAACCCTCGTTCCAGGACTTTAGACCATTAAGACCTCATTCATTAGCTCTATTAATACTGCAGTAAGTCAGCTCATGGTAAAACTCACAAGGGGGGAACAGATCTACCCCCACCAACACCACAAACACTCATTATTTCGTTGAAGACCCTAGGTTGTTGCGACATGCCTCAAAACCACCTCCATCCAGAAAGCAAAACCCCACACACTGCTGTATGGCTGGGTCAGGGGTTGCCCCTAGAGATGTGGTCGGGCGGCTGTCACAGGCTGGTGCGTCCAGATTCAGAGACCCATGCCAGCACCATTACCCCCTATAACCGAATGGGACCCTTTCAACCCGTTCTGACCCAGCGCGTACCGTAAAAATGATGGCTGGTCTCGTCCCTACACCATTGCACACCTGATGTTACCGCTAGCGCGTCTATATCCATTTTTTTTGATAGCTTGCCGAAACTGCCCAACCTTAGGTAATAAGATGGGCTCATCAGGTATTCACATTTGCCACTTTTTTTTTATTTATCCCTAAATAACAGTTTCACCGTTATTTGCTACTAAACTCTGCAGTCCGAGTGAAGTCATTCGCCAACCTGTAACCATCATAATCTCCATTAAAAATGACACTGTTTGTGAACCAGTTGTCGGAAGGAATGTGGAAAGGACCAGAAATTCCTAACAACCAACCCACAAACCACTAACACCACCAACACATAAAGAACTGCTAATCTCTAGGGTAGTGGTAACAAACACCACTATATACGATTCATCAACAAGTCACATATAGCCAGCGGCCAAAAGTATGTCAAACAACAACATGCAACTTTACTATTATGCACTCTAACTTTTCTAATCAAGCAAATGTACAAATAGCATTGTCAACCAAACTGACCTTCCCCTATCTGTCTGCATAGGAAAATAAATACATACAACAAATAACCATTTGAAATTACTAATAGTATATAATAATTTATAATATATAATAATATAGATTAAATATATCTATGTTCTCTAAAAAATGTTATTTTTTCCCGCTGGATGTAGTATATGGTTGGGCGGACACACAACCTCGACACCCACGTACTAGAGGGACTTATGTGTGCTAAATACAAAAGGTTCCCTAAAACTTGAATGAAAATTTGCGGCGACAGCTGTAGCTATAAGTGAAAGCAGTGAAACCTTGTTAACTCATTGTTGTTTTAGAAATATTCCGCTGTACTATAGTTTGTATAGCTTTGTTAGTAATTGTTGGTCAAAACCCTATTCTATCTATCATTTCAATACTCAATATACTATATATCCAGTGTGCGATTAATTGATTTGATATCCTCTAGCGGTTTATCTTTTAATAATGTTTTTCCCCAATTTGAATTATTTCATTTCCGCAAATTTTTCTTTTCTTCTGTAAAACGTTATTTGTTTTGTGCCTGATGACATACACTATTTAAAATATAGTTGGATCATAATAAATAGAATTACACGAATCCACCTGTAGTTAATTGCAATTACTAAAGTACACAGTTGCAGAAATAAAAACACACTAATTCTGTGGTGTCAACAGCACTTATTATTATAGAGTGAAACACAAGCAACTAAAAAGCAGTAAAATATAAAGCCTTATAACAGACCATTACGGCCAGATATCCCCCACCCCCCCCCTCCTCCCACTGAGATTGGGATAGTTCAGGTACTGTACTATTTTTCCCACAGGTTACAATTATCATACAAGTCTTTTGATAAAGACTAAGCAAGTGAATTTATTTTATTTTACTTTTGCAAATTACTGATCTTATTAGAACAAGATAGCTTACTTAGAATTTAATTTTTAATAAAAAAATAATCAACAAATTCAAAATTCACCACAAGCAAAAGGGTACTTGATAAGACTGGTCATCAATAAGAAGAATGGCAGTTGCCCAATATGACAAAGCATTAGGCTTGCCGAAAGATAAAACTTGCTCTTCAGCTGAAGAAAAGAAAAGCATCATTGCTTGCCTCCCAAACCCCTACGCCGCAAGCGTCTCCCCTCAACACCTCAGCTGCCCCCCCCCCACCAACCCCCCTCTCTACATCCCCCCCGCCCCCCCCCCCCCCCCACCCCCCCCCCCCACAAAAGTCAGACACCAAGCCAGCAAGCACCCCTCAACCCTAAGTGCCCATTCCCCCTCTGCCCTTCTTCCCCCCCCCCCAACTCATTCCTCATCATCCTCCCCCCGCCCCCCCCCCACCCCCCCACCACCCCCCTCATCCCCCCTGCCCGCTACCACTCCTTCCTCATCCCCCCCCCTCTGCGCCCTACACCCCCTTCCCACCTTCTCCCCATCCCCCCCCCCCCGCCCCCCAAAAAAAACGCCTAACTCCCCTAACGCCCCCTAACCCTGAACACCCCCCCCACCTATCAGTTACCACCCTCCACAGTAAGGTCCCATTTCCCACCCCAAACCTACCCCCGTGACCCATTACCCCCCCGCCCCCGCTAACCCTCCCCCCCCAAACCCTATCAGCCAAACACCCCATCAGTCTCAAAA